>SSHR01000293.1:0-100839 GCA_006518225.1 Fusarium neocosmosporiellum | reverse complement strand
CCTCAGTCTTGGGGGCCTCCTCAGTCTTGGGGGCCTCCTCGGCAGGGGTCTCGACGGCAACGGCGGTCTCCTCGGCGGGCTTAGCCTCAGCCTCCTTCTTGACCTCCTCCTTCTTGGACTCCTCCTTCTTGCCGAAGCCGAAGAAAGAAGTGCGCTTGCGGCTGGCGGATCGTCGCTTGGGCTCCTCAGACTTGACCTCCTCCTTCTTGCGCTCGTCCTTGGCTTCCTCCTCCTTGGGAGCCTCATCGGCAGCGGGGGCGGCCTCGGCGGCAGGCTCCTCAGTGGCAGGGGCAGCCTCCTCCTTGGGGGCCTCAGCAGCCTTCTCCTCTTTCTTAGAGACAGCAGGCTTGAAGCTCTCGACGGTGGCCTTGTAGGTCTCCGACTCGGTGACAGTGGGGGCGAGCTCCTTGGCCTCGGCGATCTTGAGCTTCAGCTGAGCAACCCAGTTGTCACGCTCAGCGATGTTAGCAGCCTTGAAGGTGTGCTTGTTGCCCTTGGAGGTGAGGTGGAACTTGTGGGAGCCATCGGTCTCGGGCTCAGTAGCATCGGCCTGCAGGGTTTCGGTGGTTAGCTCACTGTGACATGCCGGCAGTTGGTGCATTGGGGTTGCGTGGGTGTGGATCCCAACTTACCAGGCTAATGACGCTAGAGGGGGTGGTCTTGTCGCCGACAAAGAGAAGACCCTTGCCAGTCTCGGAAGCCCAGGCGATGTTGGAGTGGGCAGTCTCGGCGGACTTCTCGATCTTGAGGTAGTGGGCGAGAGCCTTAGGCTCGACGGCCTCGGAGCCAAACCAGAAGAACTCCTTGCTGGCAATGAGGTTCCTGGGGCGTGTGGTTAGCGGACACGGTGCGATTAACCGGGCGTACACGCAGCACGTAGCTGTCGGCGCCATGATGGCACGGCGACGTAGGGCTGCGACGCGCCGAAGGCGACTCGACTCACTTGGGGAAGCTCAGGCCCTGAGCCTTGTGGTTCAGGTGACCCTCCTCGATGGGCTTCACCTCCTCCTCCTTCTTCTCCTCGGCCTTGGGAGCCTCCTCAGCCTCAGCGGGCTTGGCCTCCTCAGTAGGCTTGTCCTCAGCAGCGGGGGCGGACTCGGCAGCGACAGCGGGTGTCTCTTCGGCGGGCTTGGACTCAGCGGGAGTCTCGACGGTGGGAGCCGAGATACCGGTGGTCTCAGGCTTGGTCTCCTCGGGGACGACGACGTTCTTCTGTTCCTCGGCCATTCTGAAAGATTTCGGGGGGTATCAAAGGAGATTGGGTATCACAAACAAAGACGTTGGTATAAAAAGGAAAAAAAGGAAGATGATCCAGAAAAAAGGCGTTGGATTTCAGATGGAGCTGAAGAGCAGGTAGAGAGGGAGAGGGAAAGAAGGAGGGAGAAAAGGCGAGCAGGAGAGGGGGCGCTTGGGGGTACTTATTTGCTGAGTCCGAAGGCGGTTTGCCAGAGCCAGGTAAGGTGAGGTGAGGGCAGAACAGCGCAAGGCAAGGCAAAGCAAGCTACGCAACGACGCAACGCAGAAAGGGTGAGTTGAGAGAGGGAGTGAAAGTGGATGTGGGTCCCGTTGTCGGCAAGGGTAAGGGAAGGGAAAGGAAGGGTGTGTGCGGTGTGAAAATTAGCCTTGGGAGGGGAGTGGGAGTGGTCAGTGATGGGCAGTGGAGAGCGAATGAGCGTCCCGACAGTGTCTGTCTGTGCCTGTGACAGCAGTCAAATTTGGGGGGGTACAGGGGGAGGCAAGCTCTGTCAGTGAGATGAATTACTTGGCACCCAGTGTGAGAACAGCTCTTTTTTCTTCTCCCTCCCTGATGAGACTGTTGGTGTGAACAGTTCGTTCGCCCTCTTTCCCTGGTCCCGTCATCTTCAATTCTGACCGATGCCGTGATGCTCCCCGTCCTCAGCATCCATCAGGGAACTCCAGATACCGTCCTGGTCCCCTAATCCCCACGGCCTGTCCCTGAGCTCGTCCCCTGAGGTCCCCTGAAGTCCCCTGTATCACCGGGCGCTACAGCAGATAGCTTGGTACGCAGAAAGTAGCTTTTGCCCACGGACGTGCATCAGGTAACTGGCCATTATCACGTCAATCCGCCGGCAATTACAGGGCACAGCACCCGCCCTGATGCTGATCAGTTTTACATAGCAGCGGCGTAGAATCTTCGTCTTCCGCCGGACTATCGTCCTGTCCCCCAGCAACACTCTGTTCCTACTGCAACTAGATGACTCTCATTCTCATTCCACTGAACCAATCCTCCCGTCCGTCCCATCCATCCATTGTCTTTCCAATAATTCTTCCCTGTTGTTGCTGGGTGAGGCGCTGGCCCGTGCTGCATTAAACGAGTGGGCCTGAAATTGCAGACGCCCCATGGCCCCGTCGACCTGCCGGCCGTCGGTGGAGCACACCTTGCAAAGGGCTCCAGCGCTAGCCGCGGACAAAATTGCAGTAGCAACCCAACTGCACTTGCCTGCGCTGCATGGCGGGGCTCACGTATCGTATCGACTCGACTCGACACGTACCTTCCCATTCACAGGCAAGGTACTGTCAAGATGCCGAAGACAGGCCTGGACGGAAGGTACCTCGATATTCACCGTCCTTTTTTTCATCACTCACCATCATCCCGCATCCATGCTGGAAAGATTCTTTTGGAATTCACCTCGGGATGGAAGCTTTGGAACGTGCTTCGTACTGGACCCCATAAAAGTTGCATGTCAAGGCCCCTTTCGTATCGACGGATGCTCCCGGCCTGCTTGTCGGCCAGGAAGAAGAAGCTTTACTTTGCCCTGCCCGCCTTTCTCACCGTCGATATCGACAACGTTCCGTACCTACAGCATCTCGCTGCACGGCGCGGAACCACGCCCGCTGGCAGGCTGGGCTGATACTGGCCTGTGCAGGCCTCAACGCTATTGACGCTACGGAGTGCTACCACCTGGACGATCAGACCCGGGCTGGAATCCTCCCTGAAGCCCGGCCGGCTTCAGTGTCGTCGCCGATGTTATTCCCTGGAACTCGGCCGTGTCCCGACAATCAGCATTGATCAATCTCCATCTTTGATCCTACAAACCGACCGACACGCTCACCCCATCCCTCGCTCTGACTCAACCGGGGCGGGTCCTCGAATAAGGGAAATCTCGCTGCTTGCCCACTGGTTTTTCCCTTGTTGTCGGGAACAGGGTCTTGAGACGACATTTCAATATCGATCTTCAACCCACCTCTCGGCCCCAATGGGCTACGGTACCTACATCCCCACAATGCCGAGCAATCTTGCCTGGCACTTGACCTCCTTGCTTGCACAATCCACCAAAGCGGCAGCAACAAATGTATCAGAACCATGTGCTCTCCCTCTCCTCTCCAGCCCACAAGTCTTGCTTTTCCGGCTCGGTGTCTTGTCGTCTAGTCGGCTGTCTCTCATTCTTGGACTGGCCGTGTCTCTCCGCGAGATGAATCAGACATCCTAATAATAATCTGCCCAGCTCCCGGGTCTCTGATGAAGCCCAATCACCGGTGGATCTACCTCCAATATCTCCCATCTCCCTGTGTCCAAGCCTTGTCGAGCCCCTTGCACCTTGAGCATGCAATCGTGGGCCATGGGGGGCCACTGACTTTCTGTGGACAATCCACCTGGTCCCCGTCCCTGGATTCTCGCTTGAGCCCAGTGCCGACGAGCGATCCGTGCCAGGACTGCCCTCATCAACCACCTCGTTGTGGTTCTGGTGGATCGCCACTGCAATGAAATCCGAAATCAAATATTGTTCCAGGGGAACACGTTTCGATACGTCTGTCTCCGACGGTCAACAGCACTCTTCCCACGACGATGGCTGGTGTCTTGCCTGCTTGGCATAGTTCCTTGGCCGCCTTGGCATCTTGGCTGTCTCTTCCTTGCGCCATCCATCCAAGCAAGCCCCGGCGCCGCCCACGGTCGCCATGAGGCTCTCGTGTCTCGCCTAGGCGCCTGAGCTGCTGCACCGGATCCTGTGATGCTCGGTGGCTTGAACATTTGCTGCACAGCGACAAAGGCGTTTCACCCTCTTTTTCTGACGCAGACGCATCTGGCTCTTGTGCCTCGTTGTTGGTCCCCCGGTCCCCCATCTCGGCCTCTGGGAAGACACGGCGATGCACGCAAGTGTCAGGTCATGTCATATCAGGTCACGCTTCGCCGTCTCCAGAAGCGTCATCCTCTGGCAGCCTTTTGCGTCCAGTAGCCTTCGACTTCAACCCTCCATCATGCCTGAGCCGCGGGATCCCGCACCTGAACCAAACTACTGTCGGGTATGCTGTGTGATTTGTTGTTTGTTTGTGCGTGTGCTGTGCTGTGCTGTGCTGTGCTGCGTGTGTGTTTGGGACCTGGCAGCTCAGCTCTCTGGCCCACGAATTCTCTTCACTTCTGTAGCCATGGAACGACGTCCAAGCAAGAGCCCAAACATGGCCTATGGCGGCGCTAGCGGCGACGTCGTAATAAACGGGGGCCCGCATTGCGCCCTAGCTCGAGCAGCTCGGGCGAATCAATCAATACGGAGCGCTGCTTCATTCGACAGGACGGGAGGTACCCTGCACCGCATCAGAGGTACTTCCTTGGATTTTGATTCTCTGGAGTTGGCTACTAGATGCCCAAGATAGTACCTTGCTTCGAGGTCGAGTACCTACATACCCTGTATCACAAACATCATTCGCTGGTTGAGCTCATGCAAATGCAGGAAGCTGCAGCCCGAGGCAGGAGCACACGAGCATCACGATGGAGAAGGGCCACGCGCTCGCAAAACAGCCCACATGCAGCCTTGTATGCCTTGTATCGACGTCGAAACTTGCATCTACAATCTTCCATCACCTCCCACTCACCCACAGGGTACAGCACAGTACAGTGCAAGGGTGGCAGCACACGCAAAGTGCCTCTTGCCCCAACCCAAAGTCAAAGCTTGCATCCGGGTTATCCACCCATTCACAATCATATCACAATGCCACAATCCCGCGATGCCACAGCCAGCATCAGGTCCTGCTCCCGCTCTGCTCCAGCACCTGCATCAGCCACTCGAGAGACAGGCAACCCCAGCCGTGGCTCACACGATCGCGCCTCTCCCTCACCTTTGGGTCCAGGTGACTCAAGGCCCGGCCGCCGTCTTGGCCAAGTCGAGTATAGCCTGGACCAGTTGGGCATAGGAGGCCAGCCAAAGCCACCAACACTTCGCAGTAGTTCAGGACCCTTTTTGCTGCAACTCTGAAGCCGCTGCTGGCAGTGGACAGGACTCGATGCTCAGCTCGACCCCTCATTCCCTTGACCTGAGCACATACGGCTACCGCTGTTACTCCAATATCGGGGGCCCTCTGGTGAGACACCCTAGACACGCAGCATCTCCCGTCGGCGGATCAACGCCGAGACATAACAAAGTCTTGGGGCAGAGATGACCTGCAACGGGAAACGGTACGACCTTTGTGCGACCAATGCTCTGGGTTCTGCCATGGCGTTGCTATTCTCTCGTGTGTGGCTCTACGGCATCTTAACCGCCAGAATGCCATCAGATAGAAAGGTAATTCTAGGGAAGCCTTCGCCTGCGGTTGCCTTTCTGGACCCTTCTTTTCCTTCCATCTCGCCTCCGAGGCGCCTTGCTTTGACTTCTTGGCCTTTCTCCCCTCGGATGGACCTGTTGCCATGGTTTTGTGCTACCGCCACCTCCTTTCACGAACAACCAGCGCCTGATATCTGGATGGACCCTAATAAAAAAACACAATAGCACGGAATCCGTGCCAACAGTGCACGGCGGCGATCACCACACACGGCCCGCTGCCCGTGGGCAATCAATCGAGATCCACATGCCCGTCAGGTCAACCACCACGCCTTGGCTTGACTCCGGCTTGTGGGACCAAGCCTAGATCCTTGTCGGTAGCCTCTTGGAAGCCATGCCGTTGTTGAGGGGGGGAAACGTCTCGAAGCCAGGCACTGCTCTTGCTCGATCAAGAACGGTTTCTGCTCCAAGCAGTGTTGTATCGCACCCATGGAAATCTTACTGTAACAAAAGGCATTGATTTCGGTACTCTTGCCCGAGGCACACCGACACTCGCTTGCTGAGATTGTACGGCTGGTATCCCTGGAGAGAGCTGATCCGTCGTCGACCGATGGCACCTAACCCCGTCTCGTCTGGAAATTGGACCCTGCGCTCCTCATTTCACGACCCGACCAAACACACAAACTCCTGTTGCCTCTCGGGGCTCTGTGGGTTTGTTCGTTTCACCCCGTCGGCCACCATTAGCCACTCGCGGCTGGGTCTTGTTTGTCTGCGGCGAGGCTAGGTACGGAGCCTGCAGAGCAGTTCAATGCGATGCACTGAAGCCATACTGTATCTCGGTAATGCTGGAGGGATAGGGCATTATCCCAACCACCATATAGACGCCGAGGCACCGTCATCATCGTCATCAGGCTGCCCTGTGTTCGGGCATGGATGCGAATTTCGGATGACAATCTCGTCTGAAGAGAATTGCTCCCAACACGGAGTAAGGGTGCTCGTAGCAACACGTGCGCATCCTCCAAGAACTGCCTGAGCCATCATCCCTCTGACTCTATCAAGAAGAAACTTGGTTGGCTCCACAAGCTGATCTTATTAACACTTCATGCAACCGTGCAACTTTTCCCAGGAGTACATTACAGTACCAACCCGCTTGTCCGATCGTCGTCTTACTTGGCTATCATGCTTATGCAGGTATGGCTGGGTTTCCTTCGCAATCCGGCTCTGGATCGTCGTGATTCGACCCGTGATTCCCATGTCTTGTTCAGCTTCCGAGACGTGGACATTGATGAAGAGACAAGACGGGGGTGGGCCATATCAACTCTCCGGGGCCGTTCCAGCCACGACGGGGGGGTCATGTGCTGTTGACAAGCTTTTCCTCCAAGCTTCCAGTCGCGACGGTAACTCTCGTTTGCCGCCCACCGATTCCGATCACCTGATTTGCCTCCTTGCCCTCGTCATTCCACATCACAACATTGGCGATCCCGAACATCGGCTGTCTCTTGTGGTTGTGGTTGTGAATGTGACCGCGCCCGGGAGCTGCGGAATGACAAAAAGCAGAAAGTCGCATTGCTCCGACGGTCCTGTCTTGTCCTGTTCTGCTCCCTCAACTCCGGTTTGGCCGTTGTGGTGTGAGGCAGTTTGTGCACCTGATGATATGCCTGCTGGGCTATCTGCTCTTTGCCGCCCCGTCGTGACACCCTGATAGTCATAATTCCGCAGCCGTGCCACTCCCATTACTCGACTGGGAGCGCTGTACTGTCCTGTACTTTGCTGTATCGAGTCATCCTATCAAGGAATGAGTAAGAGTCCTCCGTTCTGCCTTGCCTGCGCTGCATCCCACACACTCGGCTAATCAATGCCTGGAGCCGTCACAACTTGGCCGACGGCTGGGCTAACAAGGCTCTTCATGATCTCGTGCCTATGCGTGCCATGCTGTATCATCCGGCCGTTCCCCTCACCTCCCTCTCAGCTCGTGCTCCGGGGACGGCTAGGCGGTTCCATCCCATCCTACCATCTCTGGCCATCTGCTGCTGGCTGCCACCCTCCGTCGATCGCGGCTCACCTCGGACAAAGGTCTGTCACGACGACTCGGCCTTGTCCTCGTCGAGCAAACGTTCATGCAGGCCCCGCTCCCTTGCAGACTTAGCCATGTGCATGTGCTCGCCCATGTGGCTTGGTCTCCGACGACACCCAAGACTCCCGCGGCCGGCTTGTCACCTTTGTTTCTCCAGGTTCAGATTCTCCCTCCTTGACTTGAATCTTGATGGTGTGCAGGACCCTGGTTTCAGATTCGCCGACTGGAGAGCTGGTGTAGGCCGGCTCAGGTGCTTAGCCTCTATCCGCGACGCCATGTTCCTTGGACCAGTCGTCGTCAACCGCGCTTATCGACCGTAGAGGGGCTGTACGTGATAGGCCGTAGATATTGTGAGCTCGAGCAATCAACCTGATTCGGCATATGCAGGCTGGGATGCGACGTCGAGCGGGATTTTTACAAACGAGCCCTTTTTCTTCTGTCCCTGTAACTCAATCTTCATTTCAGGAATAGATCTTCTCGATATTGTGGTTCAAGGACCGGGATCTTGACCAGCTGCTCTTGCCCCAGGCGGTCCCGTGGGGTGTAGTTCTTGTTGAGGGTGGTGAGCATACTGAGATGGCGGTGAGATGAATGCAAGGGACGGTACAGTCGAGGGTGTGATGAGGCTGGGGATATTGCTTGCACGAGTTTGGCCTGCATCATGGCTTGCTTTTATTGTTCTGCTTTGTGTTGAGAATGCGGTCTCGGATCGGCTCGTAGGATATCTTTTCTGGTCCGATATCTGTTAGCACAGATTCAAGTACAACCATCTGCTTTACCGTATGCCTTTGAGCCTTTGACTCTGATGATAAACGGAGACAATGTGAAGTTAATGTTCTCTTTGGCGAGGATTTTCCCATCTCAGTCTTCCTTGACCTTGCTTGACCTGGTAAGCTGGTACCCATTCTCATGAGCCTGGGTGATGTGATGCTTCTTGTGGTGTTGTTCGGGCAAGGCCAACATTGTTGTTTAGAACTGTGGTCTTGGCTCCTGTGCCTAACGCACCTTGTCTTTGTGAGAAGAGAAGTGTCTGTGCCAAAAACAATGGAACGACTCCATGTGTGCACAGATTACCCAGAGATTCCCTTGTTCTTCGTAGTCAGTGTATATCTATAGTTTGTGAAAGAACGGCTTTCTCCTGACGGTCTGCTTGGGCCAATATCCCGTATTCGGTGTCATTAGATGATCATGACCTGTACTAAGTAAATCCTTTGGTTAGCTGGGTGCTTCCTTGCCTCATTTTCCATTCTTGATGGGGTCTCCGACGTCTGGGTGACTCTCGAGGGCTGTGCCGGCTCGTTCTCTGGGAGAGTGACCCATGAGAACTTGGAAGAGCCTGTGGTATAGACCGAAAGAAGGTGTTTCGAGAGTGTCTTTGGCATGGTATCTCATATGAGGATGTGAATCGTATGTCTTGGAGATATTTGGATGCATGTCTGTTATTCGCGATGGCTGTCAAGGCGTTTCGGGGCCTGGGCTTGGCTTCGAAGCTCTTCACCCCTGGTTTTTCAGTATCGCTGGTCTTTTTCGGCGAGTCTCTAGGCTCATGAATGGTCAAGATAGTGCTTACTGTTGACTCACAAGAGAATATCAGGGGATTTGAGGTCTTCAAGCTCGAGGTGTCGCTTCAACTGGTGGATGCCGTGAATGGTCGAACGGCCCTGTCCGGTATGATGTTGCGATAGGGGGTGAGATCCTGCTGGCGACGTGATTCACAGGGTGCGATGGTTATCGTGTTGTATACACGGGCTCCAATTGAGATTATGGCCCTGTAGATGCCGCTGTACTCTTCGTCGATGCCTTCGTCGCCTGGATCAGTCCATCGTTAGCATTCCTTCAACGACTAAGGAGGAGGGCTCGATCATTTTGGATTCCTGATACAGTCAGTGTGCTCATGGAGGGTGTTTATGGGATGAAACGAGGCCTCGCCGGTCGCACGGGCGCAGGTAGGATGTGAATGAGGGAGGTTTGGGATGTCTTCTGTCGCGTCGACCGTCGGGGGGGCAGCCACGACAGGTCCTTCACGCCTTTCTTGAAACAAGCTGCTAAAGTATCACCTTGGGAAAGCTTGTGGTGCGTGATTTCACTAATTTGGGGAGTCTTTTGTGTTGTTCTGGGATGAACAGCTGTCGTCCTTTGTGACGCTCGAGCGCTGCGACGTCAACACAGGGGCTTGTGGGACAAGGACTTGGTCCTCATTGTTCGCGATGTTCTTCAAGCAAATATAGATGATGACTTTGACACCTTTGGCGACTTTCTGAACATGATGATGATGAAAGAAGTATGGGGGACATATTTAGATAGGGGTCCGCCAAGGTGGGATGTGCCGGGCGTTCTCCAGTACTGGACCGCCAGGCCATCAAGGAACCATAACTACGAGAGACACGACGACATTTTAGACCACGGGCAAGCAATGGGCATGGTAGTCTATGGGATGAACTGTCAAGAATCTACGGGACATTTGATCAAGAGTGCCTTTGCCCCCTTTCCCTGAGCCATCCTCCAGCCCGCACAGGGTGCAGTCCCCCCTACCCTTTGCCAGGCCAGCAGACGGGGCACCAAACAACAGACTCTGGGGCAGCTCTCGGTGGGAGGCCGGACGCTTCGCCGGTGCCTGTGGGGCTTGCGTGGGTGTTTGGGTGCCCAGCTCTCCGCTGGCGACGCCGCAAGGCAGAGGCGTTTTCCTGCGAGGCTACGTACCTTGGCCTCAAGATCGAGAGTCTGATTCACTGCCAGGCCCGCAGGATAAATAAGCATCTCCCAGGAAACCTCTACTCTCCCTCTTCCTCTTCATCTCCTCACATCCCTCACTTCCTCTTCCCTACTCATCATAACATACCATCGACTTTGGGATACAGCACCACGCCTTTGATATCGAGACTTCGCATCCTTGCGCACATCGCATCCTTGGAGCTGCTTCGGTAAATCAGCTCTTCTCTATTTCATCTTGGTCCAGCGGAGGCCGACGACGCGTTGGAGTGACGATAGGAGGCCCTTCTCGCGGGTTTCGACCATCCTCCAGATTTCCTTCTCTGCCTGAGGCTCTTCCTCCCTTCGTCTCTTCTACTCCCGCTCTCCCCCTCATCTTCCTCTATCTCTCATCTTCCTCTCCTCCTCACCATCCTCTCCTCCACCCGTCACACCCTTCCCTGCCCTTCTCTTCTTTCAACATCGTCTCCCTTTGCCCAAGTCGCCTTGGCCCTTCGACGCGACCGGCTCGCGTGCTTCTTGTTTCTTCTATCTTAACCTTTTTGTACCTCTTCATCCTTTCTACACATTAGTGAGTTACGCTCTAGAGACTGGGCTTGTGTCGCGGCTCGCTCTCTTCCATCTCTGTCATCCTGCTTTTGCGTAGAGGCATCTTGGCCGAGCAGTCGTCATCCTAGTCGCCTTTTGTTCTCTTCAGACACTTACTTTCCTCTACTACCCCGTCTTCGGAGCCCTTGACGCCAAGGATTGATCTATGCCCTGGTTTCGACGTCGACAGCTAACGATTCTATTATAGCAGCGTTGTTTGGATTCTCGCGCATCGTCTCTTCCCTTTTGAAGCGTATTGGCACGCTTTCTACCCTTCCCGAAAAGAATTACCGCCCCAAGCTTTTTTTTTCTTCGCCGACTTGAACAGTTCTCACCATTTTGTCGCCCAGCTTGGATCGCTACTCGTTGGGTTGCGGAGTTGTCACCGACTATTCTCATTGGACAAAGGCAAAGCGCTGTGCGATAGGCCATTTTCACCTCTCTAACCAGTAAGTACCTACTTTCCTGATCGGGTTCCTCTCATTCTTTGACCGAGAGCCTCTCCTTCCTTATTGGGACTTTGCGAGCTGTCTGCCACTGGCTTCCCCTCATTGGCCCTTCCTTGTTTCGTTTGTCGACCTCCCGTGATTTATCCCATTTCGTTCTGCAATTTTCTTTTCGGGCGTTTGTATCTGTTATAGTTGCAGTTTACTTCGCTGCCTGGCGTTCTTGCGTCCATCTCATGTATACATAAACACCGGACATTCATTCTTTCCTCTCCCCCTCTTCATCTTGTCCACACTCGGCTTCATCTTCAAAGTCCTACTCAGCGCACCATTCGTTCCTCATTACCTACAGAGGCGCAATCAGGGCTTTCTGACCCCGTTTCATCTCGTTCAACATGGCAAAGAAGAAGAGAAAGGGAGGTTCTAACCTCAAAGCAGAAGCAGAAGCTCTCAGATCACAATCAACTCGCTCAGATTTGACCCTGAAAGGCAAAATGCGTAACCGACACGGCAAAAACTCTGGCGGTTCGTCGTCCGCGGCAACTGAATCACGTAAGTTTACCATGAGTCTGGGGGGACGAATTGTTAAATTTCATCTAGTCATCCTGCCTTACAACGCGGCTGCTTCCATGCAGCGCCTTCGGGAGAAGGGACTCCACAAGAAAGTTTCGAAAGCTTCTATCCAGATCGAAATCAACCTATGGTACTCGACCAAGGATGACAGCGCCAAGTATCGCAAGGGAGATCTTCCATCTTTTGGACAATACGCCAACGTCAACGGGCTCGTCAAGGTATGGTTGAAGCCCATCGGACCTGCTAGACCACAAACGCTGACAACATCAGACTGTGAAGGTGACCATGCTTGAACAGCATCAACTCCAACATTCTATTCGGGGAATGTTTTCTGGTTGGCAGCCCTACGGGCAGATCATAGGCGAGCAGTTGGCTCTCGCCGGTATTTCCAACCTCATCAATCTTGCTGAAGCATACCCCGAAGGATGGGGGGGCCTGTCACAAGGCATGGTAAGTGCTTCTAATAGACAACCTCACTTATACCAGCCACTAACTCCTCATAGGCTATCTGGGACGTTGCGATTCGCGACTTTCGCGGAACCCCCTCGGGATACGTATTCGTGGCCGTGACACCCAAGCTGTCCTATGGAGAGTTCATGCACAACCCAGACTTCAACAAGGACTGGGAGCGTTCCGCCAGGCGCAATGTCGTCCAGCTCATCACCATGATCCATCAAGAATGTGGACAATCGACGCCGTTTTGGGTAAAGGTCCAAGAGGCTGAAGCTCAAGTGGCAGAAGTCCCAGAGGCAGAAGTCCTCGAGATGGACGCTGAGGCCCAGGAAGAGTACATGCAAGGCCTGTTCCGAAAGGCCGCTACGCTCTGGCACGGGATGCTTTTTGGCGAGAAGCTCGTCGAGAAGGTCAAGTCACTTCCACATGTCCAAGACCTCGCTGAACGGGTCGCTACATTGGTTGACCTGGCCACATCGCAGGCCTATTACATGTCCAGACAGGTCGGATTGTCTGCAACTTTCACGACTAGTGAGTTTACGCGCCGCTCAGCTTCTTGGCCATTTGCTAATGTAGTTACAAACAGTTGCCGCCATCTGCAACAGGAGCCGCACGCTCCGTGTCCTGCATTTTCACGCCACCCCCATCTTGGATCGTCGTGTGGTCGCCATCGTCGCACGAGCGTGCCCCAACCTCAAGATGTTGGGTATCTACGACTGTCCAGATTTTCACGTTGGCGACACCATCTGCCTGTTGGACTTGATCCATGAGATCAACAGCAGCCGACCCCATGGCCAACCTCGTATTCAAGGACTGGACTTTCATCCACGCTACAACACCGGCTCCCTACTCGAGCAAGCTGGGCCTGGTGAAGACGCCAACACATACGGGTTGTCCTGGAGGAAGCTCAGAAGCGACGCTCAGCAGCGGGGACTGTTCGGAATTCTCTTGCAAGTCGTCCTCAAGGCGAAGAGAATGAACACCCAGCTCCTCATGGACCGGGGCTGCGCCTTCATGACCTACCTGTCCCGACTGCCCTTTGCCCCCCTACAGATTTTTGGCTTCTTGGATGGTCTGTACCGGTACTTGGACCTGATGGCCGCACGTTCGACAGACAAGAACGCCATCAAGCAGGCACTCTACGATATCATCAAGCCTGTCAGGATTGGGTTGGAGTCACTCGACAAGGATTGGCCTCACTTTTACCTTCATGAGATGGGGCAAACAATGATGTTTTGCTCTTCGTGTGGATACGAGTATCTACAGGATTTCTTTGCCGAGTCAGCACGACGCGCCCGGCCTCATACCAGAGTGTGCGCCGCGTGCACCCTGCGTCTCTGGTTGGACGAGGAACATGACCACGGGAAGCGGGATAGTAAGGAGATTTGGGAGCCTTTCTTCCCCGATTGGAAGCGTGCCGACTTCAACGCGGACGCCCCTCTCCACCAACACGGAAAGGGCTTGATCCAGCTCAAGTCGACGGAAGAAGAGCGGCCATTCCCGCCGCCCCTTCAGGTTGGCCCGGGTGGCAACCTGTTCCGACCTTCCTTCACCGAACCTTTGGTCAGAGATAACAAAATTCACAACGATTCTCTGCAGAATCTTCCCAGTCTGCGCCAGATGTTTGACAGAGAAGTTTTCCAGCAGGCTATGGATCGTGCTCGTGTCATTGACGCTCGCAAAACGGTTCATGTCCTTCTGAAGGACTTCTACCCACGCGCCGAGGACGGTATCCCGGCCTACAAAGACGCGGCTCCAGACTTTGAAAGTCAGGGCCCAGCCAGAACGACTCAAGACATTTGCCGCTCAAGCCATAGTTTCGAGTCTGCTGCCCTGTTCTTCGACACTCTGCAGAACAAGACCTTTCCAGAGCTCAAGGCTTATCGCAACGCCACGGAGCGCAACCCCACCGGGTTTTGGTAAAGGAGAGACACAGAACCGGAATCGATATGGATGGATGGACGGATGCGTGGGCGGTTTTGTTTCTTTGCTGTGGTCTATCATAGAGCGGCGTTGAGGGCATTCGTTCTGGAGCACGGAACCACCAGGGGAGCACATTTGATTTGTTTCGTGCTCTACATTGCAGATTGGCCACAGGATAGATAGCACGAGTTGTATGAGAACCTTTGATCTAAACTGTAAGCCCAGTGAACTGTTGTGCGATGGATGTGACGTGAGCCGATTAACATATTGGCAAGGGGGTATGAGGACAGTGCCATAATACAAGAACTAACAATTGAGCAGAACATAATCATCATCAAGGTAACAATCTCTAATTTCGAAAAGCCGATGACTCATTGAAAACATCGATTTCGAAGTTCAAGATAATGTCGGGTCCCTCGTGGAAGTTGTTGCGGTACGTACTGCCTGTGGACAAACAGCACGTGATCCGGCTGCTCCCGAGTTGGCTCGTCAAGCAAACCTCGTCTCGACCCGGACGGGCAGGATTCTTGGTTCTTAGAGTCGTCCAATCGCCAACCACGATGGCTTCCCTTTTCCGCACCCTCTCGCTCTCCGCGAGGTCTCTGAGCGCCAGCAATGCCCTGGGCGCTTTTGCGACCCGGGCCACCTGGTCAATGGGCGCCTTGCCCTCGCTCTTTGCAAGCCCCTCTGCCTCGCCCGTCTCGCGGGCCCTCGGCGGCGGCTTGATGCAGCAGACCCGAGGCATGAAGGTTCACAGCTCGGTCAAGAAGCGATGCGAGCACTGCAAGGTGAGGCTATACCGAGGCTGGTTCCATTGACGTGCCTGGGAGAAGCAATTGGCCTTGCTGGATGATGCTGACGAGCCGCCGCTTTAGGTTGTCCGACGGAAAGCCGGCAAGCGACACAACGGATACTTGTACATCATCTGCAAGGCGAACCCTCGACACAAGCAGCGACAAGGTTGAAGAGCGAAACGACGGGAGTCACTCCTGTGGCTGACGCGACTGTACGATACTGCGAGGAGGAAAATCATCGCCTGACTACGGATCGAACTGTCTAGACGACGGACGGCCAGATGCATGCGAGGTAGAAAAGAGCGACAACGAAGCTTCTTTTCTTCTTCTTTTGGAACATGAATTGATGAGGCGTCAACGGAGCTTTGGAGGTTGAGACGGGGACCGTCATGTACAACTACTGCGCTACATACCATCGATATACCTCTCCATACCTTCCCATTCCGTCTTTCCCTTGGACAGCAGATATCTGATATGAGACTTGCGAGGGCAGAGTTAGTTCCTACAATGATATATACCAGGCTTGTGAGAGACTTACTGCGTCCGACACGCCACGGTGTCTGTCAAACTCGTCACGAGCGTACTTGCGCGACTCGGCTCTCGTCGCAGGGTCTGCAATTCGCTTTGTCCCTCGCAGAATGGTGCGGTAGAGGGACAAGACTCGTGCTCTCTGGATAAACTATGTTCCCCCAATTCCCATCAGCGCTGCAAGTTTGCCACGAGCTTCAGAGGTTTCGTTCGTACCTGGTCAAGACTCAGAGTAGGCTTAAGACGAGAACCACCAGGCCGGGTGGCATAGCCACGGCTGAGATTCAGCAGGCGAGTGCTGAAGACCATTCCACTCAGAGACTACTTCATCGGACAGGGGGGGGGGAATCTAATTCTCATGCCCGTGAAAAAGCATCGGAGTAGACGGCGATGGATGAAAGCCTTCAAAAGTTGGCTTTGCGTCTTGCCGGCCGAACCTCGGTTATCTAATCAGACTGCTGTTTCCCTTGTACGAACTTGTTCCTGCCATGCGCTGGATTGTTAGTGGACCATGTCGTCGTGAAAGCCATCCAAGATAATAAACAATTTTGTTTTCATCCCATTCTCTTCTTCTTTTTGTCTTGTTCAACGTCAACAGCAAAGTTGGTATCATGGTAGAAACGGAGGCGTCTACCTCGTCTAAGAAGCCCATCAAGAGACTTGTTGGAAGACGTCGACAGCCGAACCCGATCGAGATCGCCAACAAAAAGTCCGACGATGACTTTGTCAAGGAATATGTCAAGCCATGGTAAGTCTTGAGGCCGAGTTCCTTGGTATCGGTGTGACCTCTCTTAACAAATGCGCGTCGCGTGTTCAGCAGCGATGGCTGGCCGCAATGGACGCATCCCCGAAACGACACAGTCTACACCTTGAGCCTCTCGCGCCCTACCGCGATGCGTGACGACGAGCTCGAGGCGTGCTTCGACCTGGTTGACGAGACGAGCGGTGCAGACTATCGAAACTCGTCGCTAGGATGGCACCCGGCGGTGAAGAGGAAGGAGATGCGATCTCCGGATCTTCGATACATTCTGGTTAAAGACGGTGACGGCAGGGTCAACGGCTTCACATCATTGATGCCTACCTTTGAAAACCACGAGCCAGTGGTGTACTGTTATGAAATCCACTTGAAGCCGGAGCTGCAGGGGTGAGTAAGACAACAACAAGTGACATTCTGCATGATGCCGACCTCCGACGGAGCTCGTTCACACACAGCAGGGCTGAGCAACAGAGGGGAGACCACAAAGTGCATGTAAGACGTTGAGCTAATCAGAAACCGGGGCAGGACTGGTCTGGGCAGAAAGCTTATGGGGTACCTGATGGACGTTGCCGACAACATTGCTTCGGTCGACAAGGTGATGCTCACATGTTTCGTGAGCAACGCCTCGGGGCTCAAGTTCTACGAGAAGCTGGGGTTTGACAAGGATGACTACTCGCCGAGGGAGCGGAAGTTACGGGGAGGCAAGGTGGTGATGCCGGACTATGTGATTCTCAGCCGGCCGACGGCGAGCGGAGGTGTCGTCAAGTCCCGGACCCGTCGACCACAGGCTGAGAAGCAGTGATGGGGTTTTTCCCTATTGCGGACATGAGCACTCTGTACGCCAAGATGTCTGCGAGGAGCCTTTTGATCCGTCACACCTTGTTTCGCATTGCGGGCGCGGCGCACGCGGTACCCGTCCGTCCGCCCATCCACCATCGACCCGTTCTGCTTTTCTTAGCATCAATAATCGAGCATGAATGAATGGATGGAGCATCAAATGAATGTCAGCATCTCGACACAAAGCAAAAAAAAACTCCAGCGGACAAAGTACAAGAGACGAGAAAAACGCCCGTCAACCCACCACGAGGCGTTTCGACCAGGCCTAGCCCTTGCTCTCGCACTCGGATGATACGCTACGTATCATGGGCACCCCAGTGCTGGAGGGCAGCGCAGCGCAGCACCAAGCCCCCTTCTAAGAATAAGATACTCAGGATCTTCGCAGTGGTGATCTCACGTAGCTAGCTCGAAGCTTGTCGACGCCCGAGCTGAAGGGCTTTCCCTTGACACGTCCCACGGTGCCGACTGGCCGGAGGAGCAAAGGCTGTTTCGAGACGTTGGCTGGTTGGACGGTGCGCGATGCTATACCTCAATGGGCTCGAGGGCCTAACCGGCTTTGGTCGTGTTAATCTTGGGTCGGTGGAGTGGTCTCTGCGACGATTCCTCGACCTCAAGGCTGACTGGCACGCCCAGGCTTTCTGACCAGGCACTCGACGACGACGCTCCACTCACATCTTGCAAACCCCGTCAGCCCTAGGAGGCTAGCATGTTGAGAGTCTTGGGGGCCCCTTGCTTGTGCCAGGCTTGTGCATGTTTGCACAGCACAGCCCGCATGCCTGGTGGTATCGCGGTACAGTAGTCTCATGCGGTGGAGGGGGTGATCTCCATGATCCTTCTAGGGTCAGAGGCGTCAGCCGGCTCGAGTTTGACTCCGCTGGTGACCCTGGTGGTTGTCATTGGAAATGAAGGGTTGTCTTTGCTTTGGGCACCCTGGAGGCAGAGGGAGAGCTGAAGTAAAGCTCTGGAAGCTTGATGGCCATACGTCAGGTCAGGCCGAAACAAAAACAGCCCCCAAGTGCCGTGCCGACACTTCTTTTTAAAGCTTTGGGCTCCCACAAGAGTGTTATCAGCCACCACTCTTCCTCTCTCTTGTCTGGTCGCATCGTCGCTTTTCACCTCGACTTTAATCAGCAGTCTCCAACCCGACCTTCGACCTTCGTTCATACTCCGACTCACCAATTAATCGATTCCTCCATCCATCAATCAATCACAATGGCTCAGCAATACTCCCAGGGACCCAATGTCCAGAACCAGGAATGGCAGAGCAACCTGTGCAACTGCTCGCCCTGCGACTCTTGCCTGCTCGGTACCTTTTGCCCATGCATTCGTAAGTGCTCGCGCGCCCTGTTTTGTTAGCAATTGGAAGCTCACAGCTCGTCCACAGTCTTGGGTAAAACTGCCGATCGCATGAGAGATCCTACCATGCAGACTGCCGATACCTGCAACAGCGATGCCCTCATCTTTTGCGCCATCAACTGCGTCACTGGCTGTGGTTGGATGTAAGTTTTGTTTATCTGCGCTGTTCGCCATGACGTTTACTGACGATAATGTCTTGCGCAGCTACTCCATGATGAAGCGTGGTGAGATCCGTGAGCGATTCGGCATTCAGGGCAGCGGCATGGGTGACTGCTGCGTCAGCTACTGGTGTCTCTGCTGTGCCCTCATCCAGCAGGACAACGAGGTCAAGGCCCGCCTCTCGCAGGGTCCCATCACCCAGGGCTACCAGCCTCAGAAGGAGGGCATGCACATGCCAAACTCTCCCCCGGCTCAGCAGCAGCAGCAGTACCAGGCTCCTCCTCAACCCGGCTACCAGTCCCCTCCTCAGGGTTACCAGTCTCCCCATCCCCAGGGATCCTTCCCTACTCCTCAGCAGACCTACAACCCTCACCAGCCTCAGCCCCAGTACTAAGGGGATAAACGGGATCGAGCGCGATGCTATCATAACACTAAAAGATTGAAAAGAGAGGGCGTGGGAAAACGGAGGGCAAGGAGAACTACGGTAATGGAATTGAGCGCGGAGGGGTACGCGCCTACGGATTATACCCAAATGACTGGACATTGTCATGCTTTTTTCTTTATTGTCTAGCTGCTGCTATATCATTTCCTTGAATATAATTTATCGACTACATCTCGACATTCATTCCATGTACATGATAGGGGTTACAATCGGAGGGAGATCATGCCGAGGCAGGGTAAGAAAGTTGCGAAAATTCATCAAAAGTCTCTTTTTCAGCTGTACCCTTGTCCCTGATGATCGCCCACTTTTTTTTTTTTTTCCTACATGGTCTGTTTATTGAACCCTGCACCGGCGTTCTCCAGATCTGGACACTCTAATCTCGAGTGTGAGTGAGCACGGTCACTGCCGCTGTGTCATGACTCCTTCGGAGCCACCGTAAAGGATTTGTCTTTGTTTCATGAGGCTGATCAATAGTTATCACCAGGCTGTATGAGGTTATGTCCTGGATAGTTGTCAAGGTTCTTTCCGTTACGGAAGGACCGACATTGCATTGCTTTGCTGTCATCAGCATCGTACTGATTGTCGAATAATAAGAGCCATTCGATACTGGTGCTGACATGTTGGTTGTCGCTAGACTCCGTCACCAAACAAAAAGTACCAATCGTCAGCACAACATATGCCGTAGCATGACAGGAGTCAATAGTCAAGAGTCAAGAGTCTCGTCTATCTTATCTTGTCATGATCACGTTACACTTCACGTCTTGCTTCTTACAAGCTGAAGCCAGTATTAGCACTCAGTATGCCCTAGTGTCTTCAACTCCTCATGTCACCGTCCGACAGCACTTCAGTATTCATTGGGTATCAGAAAAATTTCATTCATGACCTCCCTCCCCTGCCAGACAATCGTTGACAGCAAAAACGCCCACGCCGCACCTCTAGTGGTTGGTAAACGCCTATTCAGATCTACGCCTATCGAGGCTTGTTCCATCCTCTCCCTGAGCGAGCCCCCTCTGAAAGCCGTTTCCATGCAAAATAACCAATCAACAATCAATCCCATCCCAGTAGCCCTTTTTTGGTCCCGTATCCCATCCGTCCAGTCATCTCTTTTTCGAAAATACGTTACATTTCATTCGTTACGCGTAGAGCTTCTTCTCATAAGACTCCATGTTGACGTTGCCCTCCAGCTGGGCGCTCGCCGTGCGGAGCTCAAAGCGAAGCTCACCCGCCTCAGCCGCCGAGTGCATGCCCTCCAGGCTGCGCATACCGCTGTCCTGGAGAGAGTGCTTGAGACCCGCAGCGAGGTAGGGGATGAACTTGTTGATCGAGCTATAGATTGAGTCAGCACTTCACATCTTTACCCCAAACCAGGGGATACCACTTACCCTCGGTGAGCCACGGCACCAGAGACACCCTGAGCGACCAGAACGCTGTCGCCCTCGGAGAAGTAGCGGGCAGTTCCAGCGTTGCTCTTCTGGCTGTCCTTGCCACCGTTACCAGCCTTCTTGTCCTGCATGGCATCGATGCTGCCCATACCTCGGTAAGCCTTGACAAGCTTGCCCTCGCGCGACACGAACGAGGTACCGGGGGACTCGGTGGTACCAGCCAGGAGACCACCCATCATGACAGTCGAGGCACCCAGGGCAAGACCCTTGACAATGTGACCAACGTTCTGGACACCACCATCGGCAATGCAGGGGACGCCAAATCGAGCAGAAAAGCGGCTGACGCTGTACACGGCGGCAGCCTGAGGACGACCGACGGCCATGACCTCCTGGGTGATACAGGCAGAACCACTGCCCATGCCAATTCGGAGACCGTCAACACCAGCAGCAATCAGAGAGGCAGCCTGCTCACGAGTCACGACGTTTCCGCCAATGACATCGAGACCAGGGAACTCGCTCTTGATCCACTTGATCATCTCAATCTGGTACATGCTGTTGCCCTGGGAGCTGTCCAGGATGACAATGTCAAGACCAGCATCAACCAGCTTCTGCAGGCGAAGCTTGTCCTCGGGGCGAGTGCCAATGGCAGCAGCGCAGAGGAGCTGCTTGCTGTCAGGAAGCTTGGAAGCAAAGGGGAAGTGCTGGTTCTTGGTCAAGTCGGAGCGCGAGATCATGGAGACAAGGTTGAAGTCCTTGTCGACGATGGGGAGCTTGCCCTTCTTGGACTTGGCAAGAATCTTATTCGCCTCGGCCAGAGTGACACCATCGGGGGCAGTAATGAGGTCGGTGACCATGACGTTGGAGATGTCATGGTCGTGGTCCTCCTCGAACTGGATGTCTCGGTTGGTAACAATACCCAGGAGCTTGGATCCCAGCTTGCCGTCCTCTACAAATTTTGCATGTTAGCCCATATTTCTTTCCTGTGCGGGGCTTTGCGCTTTGTTGGGAAAAGTGATTTGTAAGGTTGGTTCATAGTAAAGAAAGTCCCCATGACAATAGTCTATACGGTGGAACGAAAGTTATATAAAAAAGGTGTATAATCATGCAACCGAGTGTGGTAGAGAGCAAGGAGAAGGCATAGAAGACTCACCGGTGACGGGGAAACCACCAAAGCCCCATTTCTCCTTAAGCGCCTTGGCCTCGCCGACAGTGGTGTTGCGGGCAATGACGATGGGGTCGAGGATGAAACCGTTCTCGTATCGCTTGACCTTGCGGACCATGTCGGCCTGAGCCTCGGGGGAGCAGTTGTGGTGAATGACACCCAGACCGCCCTGGAGAGCCATGTGGATGGCCATCTCGTGCTCAGTGACCGTGTCCATGGGGGACGAGACGAAGGGGGTCTTGAGGGTGATGCGCTTGGTGATGGGGGCATCAAGAGTCACATCGGAGGCGGCAAAGCCAATGTAGCCAGGCAGAAGGAGGAAATCGTTGTACGTGAGGCCACCGTGCTTGGTGGTGTCCATCAGCTCGTGCAGATCGAGGCCATCCTTCTGCTTGTACTCGCCGAGCACCTCGAGGGCGGTGCGGTAGTCGAGGACGGAGGCCGACATTGTGAATAAGAGAAATGAAGGGCTGGGTTTGAAAGATTTGAGGTCGAAGGCGAAACGAGTCGATGAGCAAGCTGTGGCCTCTATATCGACTGGCAGAATTGATAGAACGCTTCTTCCCAAAAGAAAGAAAAGAGAAAAGAATTGGTGGTGGCCGCTCGAAAACTTTTTTATGGGACGCGGGACCGGACCCTTGCCTAAAGGTTTGGTAAGGTGGTGGGACTTGCCACGGCCGATCTGGCGGGGCAGCAGCGCCACACGCACGCACCTTCCACACCAGAAGCAGAAGCAGAAGCTTTTTTTTACTCTCTGGTGGATGGACGCCATTTGCCGACCTGCATTTGTGTGAGCGCCTGGGCTGCTAGTTTTTCAGTTCTCACCAAGAGATTTGTGATTGGTGAGTAAGCGACTTACCCTGTACTTCTTGTCGCCAACAGAGGCAGAGGCAGCTCAAGACATGATCAATGACATAGATGCCATTAGCAATGTTCTCGGTTGGAGTACGCATGAATTGTAGAGGGCATCCCTGACTTGAGTGGCTATCTACCTTGCAGCTGTGTGCTTCTCACCATCCGCATGTTATCTTGACCCCTCAAACACTAAAAAAGACCTTGACTTCAACGTCATTGCTCCATCGACTTTCAAGGCCCATTTCCTTCCACACCTTGCCAATGTCGATCTCGAGAACATGGTCGTCGGCTTTCGAAATGGCCACCGTGTGTACTGGGATGACCTTTTCCTGAATCGTGATCAAAAAGTCACCATCAATTGTCATGGCTGGAAGTGAAGATACATAGACACCTGACATCATTCATCAGTATCCCAGTCACAAAAGATGGGTCTACAAAAACTCACCGAGCACGCCGAAAGCCTTGACTCGCGTGTCAAGCATAACGCGGCCGTTCTCACGCTCCTCCACACTGCTCATGAATATTGCTGCGGCGCCAGCCATCTTACCCAACAGTCCGAGGTTCGCGATCAACATGTCACCATGTTTCTTGCTAGACAGACTCGTCAAAGGAAAGGCGGAGAAGATTTCATATCCTCGAACAGGCAATGAGCCGGTGAACAAAGAACCCGGGTCTTTGATTGTGACTGGTCGAGATACCTTGCCTGTAGTATGAGCACGAACCACATACTGAATACGGGGATCAACTCCAGGGAAGATTGAAAGCGGGATCAGATCGGTTAATGGCCGTGAAGAGACGTTGAATATCGCCAGGATAGGATTGCCGGTTTGTGAAGCTCCTGTCGAATACGGTAAGCCAATGCCAACATGACGAGGAATGTGTCCACTTACCATGATAACTTCCCACCTTCAACAGGGAGTTATCATCATATCCCATGTAGGGGTACACTGTCTTCCCCAACACGCTCGGCCTAAAAATCACCGTCTTGCCCTGCGGAGTGAGGCCGGTCATCTGGTCGATAAGATCCATGTCATGTTCACCTGGAACATCTGTGATGTAGATGGGGCCTCCACTGACACAACGAGCTGCGGCGTGGAAGCCAGAATACTCGTGCACAGTCTGGAACATATCCCAGTCAGGAAGTACGTTGAGGTACTCCATGAAGATGCTGTTGTGTGCGTTTGTCCACACGTGCCAAGGATGAGAGGCTGGGATCTCAGGGAAGAAGTCGTCCGAGTTGCGCACCAGGATAGTTGGCCGGTTTGTAGGCATCTGAGAGTGAAATAAGGCCTGTGGGAATTGCGACATGCAAGATATAGCCTTGGCACTAAAGTGCCGGAGGGTCGAAATGGTCCATGTGTCGAGATATGTGTTGATGAGATCGCGGCGAGGAGAAGCGCCGACCCATGTGTCTAGCATGAACTGGGCGTCTGTCTTGACAGCATCAATCCCACATTCCACGAGGAACTTATAGAAGTCATTGTAGAACCTCGAGACATCCTCCTCAGCGACAACTGTAATCTTGCCACCAAGGGGGAGGTTACGACGGTCAGCATCCTCACGAACAACCTCGATGGTCTTGTAGGTCTTTGCAATCTTGCCGTCTGGGGCGATGCCGCCCCAGTACCCGAGGAGGGCGTGCCAGACAGCAATGTGCTGAATATGTGGGTGTTTCTCTCGAATTTGGGAGACTGTTGCCTTTAACCCGTTGGGGAATCCCTCAGGCTCTGCCTCAAAGTCTTTCCAGCCGTACTGAAACTGGCTTGGGCCGCGGTTGTCAATTGATTGCCAATTGTCATCAATAATGAGACTCGAGACGTTGACGTTGTTCTCAGACAATTTGTCTATGGCATCGAATATCTTCTGATCTGTAAGTCGCTGTCCGAGGGCATTCCATGTACCTGTTCGATGTCAGATCAGGGGCTTCAATGTTGACGATTGAGAACATACAGAAGCCCAGTCCATCAAACCAATACTCCAGCCACTTTGGCTTGAAATCGTCGACCAGGCTAGACAGTTGTCGCTCATATTCAACATTGGCCTGCGCTGCCTGGGATACCAGGTTTCTAGCATGGTACATGACAGCAGCAACTGCGCACTCGAAATCCTCTCCTTCCGAGACGAGTATCGTGGCTTTCTCTTCAGAGAGCCCATCGTTCCGAGCCTATGTCAATCAGCAATTGATGGCAGGTAGAGCTTGTATTGGAAACTCACATGAACTTGGAGTTGGCCCTTGGGCCCTTGTTGGAAGACTGGCAAGACATGATTAAGGCCACTGACTGCAAGGAAGACAAAGTTTTTGCCCTGGGGACTTAGAAAACAACAGAGAATTCCGTCCTTATCAAGGGAAAATTGCGCCTTTCCATGACGAGGGGCTAGCCAAGGTGACCAAAGTCGCACAAGGGCAAACCACCTGCTTCATGTCAGACGAGATGATTGGTACAGATGATGACGTCTGCCCGTGTACAGCGTCGTCTTCCTTGTCTCACTCACCTCGCGAAAGATCCCCATGGGGTACCGATAGCAATGTCTCTATAGCTCGAATCGTTTCCCTTGACTGGTGGGATCACGGTTTCGAGCGACCAGAGGGATGTCCTGGGTGACTGGCTTAGGCATGACTTGATGATCCAGTCTCCAGAGTTGAGATCAGGTATAAGATCAGATAAATTGTTAGATGAGACCCCGGCGGCAGTATTGACGATTAGGCCATCGTCTAGACCTTGTTCATCGCGTGTCCATCTCCAGTCGACATTTGGACTATGCCGAAACTTGAGAGTAAACCGCACTGACGTGTCAAAGGAAAGGGACGATGTAAAGTGGAAGCGAAACACGGATTCTGGTATAGACTGTAATGTTTGAGGGACCAAAGAGTCTTCAATGTGGGACAGATGGGCATCTTTCCAGTCTGAACCGTCTAATGAATGCCACAGAGATATTTCCCAAGCTTCAGTGGCTCGAGACTTGGGTATTTCCAGAACAGCAGTCAAGGTGATGCTTTGACCTTGGAATGGAGTTACCTGTCCCAATGGCGGGTAACTCTGCAGCACTGCTTTCATGCTTTCAGGGACCGGAGGAGGGGCAGGTTTCTGCTTGGCGATGTAGACAGCTTGAAAGACTTGGCCAAAGTCGTAGTTGTCAGAGGGCATTGCAAGGAACAGGAAGGACGATAACGAGAACAAGAACAAGGAAGCAGGTTTGAGCAAGCATAGGTTTATTAGAGAGGCTGGACTTGAGACTCGAAGGTGTCGCACACGACGATTCGTTTCTGCTTGCGACGATACCACAATCGCATCAACAATTCGTGCTGATGCTCTGCGTTCGTGCTTACTTGGAGCTGCCTGCCCTGGTCAAGGACGAAAACAGACAGGCGTGCTGATGGATGAGTGGCGGTTCGGTGGAGTCGGCACCGGTTAGTAATCGATGGCTCCCATTGGACAGCGCCTTCCTTCCGGGTTGCTCTGATTCGGAGACGGTCGGAATGACTAAGCGCTCCGCCTAATTGCTCAGGCTGCAAATTATCTCAGGAAAGCTTCTAGCCGAGCCAGATCGAAAGATTTCATCAAACCACTCAATTCAGCGTTGACCCTCCAAACCTCCGTCATGGCGTCCCGGAGACTAGCTTTGAACCTCTCGCGAGGTCTGCGAAACCGTGCTGGTCTTTCGGCCGCCGCTCCCTTGACACGAGGCTTTGCCACGCCCTCTACCGTCGGCAAGACTCAGACCACAACTCTTCGCAATGGATTGACCGTGAGCACCATCTACCGAGGCCAATTGGCCTCGACACCCATCTCGGAATGTCTTGCTGACCCATATCCTGCAGGTCGCGACCGAGCACTCCCCCTTTGCGCAAACCTCGACCGTCGGCGTGTGGATTGACGCTGGTTCCCGGGCTGAGACTGACGAGACCAATGGCACCGCGCACTTCCTCGAGCATCTCGCCTTCAAGGTTCGACACCCCATCAATGGGTCCAGATTCATCACTAACAACACCACAGGGAACGGCCAAGCGTTCTCAACAGCAATTGGAGCTGGAGATTGAGAACATGGGTGGCCACTTGAACGCCTACACCTCGGTCAGTCGGATGAAGGGATACGCAATTTCACGAGGCTAACGACCATTCAGCGCGAGAACACCGTCTACTTCGCCAAGGCCTTCAACTCTGACGTCCCCCAGTGCGTCGACATTCTTTCCGACATTCTCCAGAACTCCCTGCTCGAGCAGTCCGCCATTGAGCGCGAGCGCGACGTTATCCTCCGAGAGTCTGAGGAGGTTGAGAAGCAGGTCGAGGAGGTTGTCTTTGACCATCTCCACGCCACTGCCTTCCAGCACCAGCCTCTTGGCCGCACTATCCTCGGCCCTCGCCAGAACATCCGCGACATCACCCGGACCGAGCTCGTCAGCTACATCAAGAACAACTACACTGCTGACCGAATGGTTCTTGTCGGTGCTGGCGGTATCCCCCACGAGCAGCTCGTCGAGCTCGCTGAGAAGCACTTCAGCGGCCTCCCCAGCAGCGGCCCCAAGAACAGCGCCTACCTGCTCTCCAAGCAGAAGGCTGACTTCATGGGTTCCGATGTCCGTGTCCGTGATGACGCCATGCCCACTGCCAACATCGCTCTGGCCGTTGAGGGTGTCAGCTGGAACTCGGAGGACTACTTCACTGCCCTCGTTGCCCAGGCTATCGTCGGCAACTACGACAAGGCTGTTGGCCAGGCTCCCCACCAGGGCAGCAAGCTCAGCGGCTGGGTCCACAAGCACGATATCGCCAACAGCTTCATGAGTTTCTCCACCAGCTACAGCGACACTGGGTAAGTCTGTTATGTGTGACGTATATACTTGTATGACTAACCAATCTCAAGTCTCTGGGGTATCTACCTCGTCTCCGATAAGCCTGACCGAGTCGACGACCTTGTCCACTTCGCCATCCGTGAGTGGATGCGTCTCTGCACCAACGTCAGCGGTGCCGAGACCGAGCGTGCCAAGGCTCAGCTCAAGGCTTCCATCCTCCTGTCCCTCGACGGCACTACTGCCGTTGCCGAGGACATTGGCCGACAGCTCGTCACAACCGGCCGCCGCATGGCCCCCGGCGAGATCGAGCGCAAGATCGACGCCATCACTGAGAAGGATATCATGGACTTTGCCAACCGAAAACTCTGGGACCGGGATATCGCCGTCAGTGCGGTGGGTACCATTGAGGGTCTCTTCGACTACCAGAGACTCCGCAACACCATGAAGCCCAAGTTTTAAGGTAGAAAGGGCCAGTCAGGTTTGCGAAAATCGAGACCAGGGTATAGAGTGTATGAGATACCGTTTACAGGCCTAGTGTACCATAAGATTTCCTCTGTTCATACTAGGTAACGTGGAGTTGTGATAATTGTGCCTTGATTCTCTATGGTGCCTTGTAGCCTCATTGTGAAGTTTCCATATTCCTCATCTTTGCAGTGACGCCCCTGTCAACAGAAACCCTCGTTCATGCCGGTATCGGTGGTCTAGCGGAACAAGGAATCACACCACGAAGAATGATAGCACCTCGAACCGAAACAAGGGTACTCATGATGGTGTGGGCAACAGGCCCACGGCTTGGCAATGCAGGGCTACATAAACAGAGCGTCTTGTAAGCTTGGCTCTGGTGTTGGCAAAGGGCCGCATCTACCTAGGTAGGTAGGTATTGAGCAAGACAGAAGGACTTGGATTATCGTCTTAATAGACTTGGATTAGACATAGTTGTCAACACCGTAAAACACCGTAAGACACGGTTAACCCCAATCCTTCCACAATCAATCATCGTCGTCGTAGTTTTCGTCATCGGAGTCATCGTTCTCGGATTTTGACACGCTCTTCCACCTCGTTTCTTAAAGAACCAGGTCTAGGATAATTAGCATTTTGCGAAAGGGTGCGATTACTTTTTGGAGTGTTTCATTTGCTCGATTTAGGCGGAATGTAAACGACCGAGTTGGCGGTAAATATGTAAAACCAGCGTTTGTACCAAGGCAGGGCTTGTTCATCAAGAACTTGTTTGGCTGCCTCTTTGAGAGTTTGGTCGGTGCGAGGCCTATTGGGAGTCGGGGTGGAGGCTGGGCGACGATGTGGTCGATGTTGAGGTTGCAGATGAGAGCTTATGTTGGAGATGGTCCTTCTGGTGCTCTGGGACATAAAGCGGGTAGATGTCTGTGCGACACGGGCGATGGATCTGGATGGCATCATGGTGGGTGGAGTGAGTGAGCGATGAGCGTGTATGATGGATGTAGTGTAAGCCGGGAGACAATTAAGAGTAAATGGGGATGATGATGAAGTTCGAGAATCCGGAGGCGATGAGGATTCATTAAATAACCAATGGTCGGCGTTGCTGCCTGAACCTTGATATAAAGATAGACATCTGGACTGCAGATACTGTGCTGGTGCGATGTAGGCACATGACATGTTCACGAGGAAAAGAGCATGAAGCTTAAGCCCTCCGAGCTAACGGGCAACGGTTGCCTTCATGAAATAGGTATCGATAACCTACTGCCTTCCCTTGTCCTGAACGCCCAAACACCATTCACACCGTTCACGTGTGTTCCGTTTTGTAAATGCCCGCAAGTTGACGAGGGAGCCACCTAGCTCTCCTCGGCCATCTCCTCATCCACATCCTCACCAAACATATCTTCCACCGTGCCTCCCTCCACACCATCGCCGCCAATATCTTCCGGCTCGGGACCTTCGATGCCCTCCATGGCGTCGCCTCCCATATCTTCGTCGTCATCCGCCTCATCCCACATGTCCTTCAAGCCCCAGCTCGTTCCACTAAGCACGAACCGCTCACTTGGTAGTCGAACACCCCATTCGCTGGGTACAATCTTGGGAAGCGCCACCTTGTTTCGCTCGCGCGCCAGCTCTTGCATGTAGTCCTTACTGATACCACCACCTCCACTGCCCCCGCGGAACTGGTAGCTGAGGCGCGCCGCTATGGCGAGCTTCACGGCGTTGGCTGTTACTGCTGCGTCTCCTGCAGGTGCGGAGATTGCGCCCGAGTTTGCCGATGGCTTGGCACCAGCGTGAGTGACATAAGGGTCGCCGGAGAGGTGTAGCGCATCGTTGAGCACGGAAGAGGTATGGCGGTACGCAAAATCGAGGAGCAAGAGGGGCACGCGCTGTTCGTATGCGGCGACGCCCTGGGAAGTTAACAAGAGCTCGATGAGACGAGAGTCGCGAGGACGAGGTGCCGAGCTCGATGGCGCGGGAGGAGGAGCGTTTTGTGAGGCGGCGGCAGGTTGGCTGGTAGTTGTGGTCTGGGTATTCGGAACGGTTTGGGAAGTGCCTGCTGAAGAGGCTGGGACCCCGTTCGTCTGGGGTTGACTCGATGCCATGTTTGGTGGCGCTGTAATGCTTCGGATGAGAAGTGAGGAAGTGGTGATGCGACTGGCTGTGAGATGTCTAAGCTGATCGCGAGGCTAGCATTCGAATGTCGCGCCCGCGCGATGTAATTATCGCGTCCACAATTAGGCCAGCTTTCGCGATGGAATGAACGTGGAAATAGACGAAGATGATGAGTTTTGGAATTTGGATAAGATGGAAGAATAAGACAAGCGCCGGATTTGCGGGCTTGGCACGTATTAGGTAGTTTGGAAGATTCTCCCGTCGTTTGATAGCTTCATGCGGCTGCGGTCGAGCCCGAGCGAGCAGTGCTTCGGACTTTTGATAATCCGACATTGGCCTGCAAGTCACGCACAGACCACACCTTAATTTTCGTCCATTTGCGCAAGCCGGATTTGCTTCGCGGGAGTGGGAAGGAAGCGATGGAGGGGTAGGTAGGGGCGAAAAGACGGAAGGTGTGCCCCACTAGATGCCGCCGATGCAGGACTCAGTCATCACTCACAACTTTTCTCGCGGGCGATCGGCCTTGACTCATTTAGAACTTCCAATCAACAATTCGCGGCCATATTTTGACCTTTTGCGTTTTTTGACATCAATTCCTCCGCTTGGGTTCTTGCAGCATGGAGACGACCCTCCCATTGCCGTTCCTGGTCAGCGTAGCTGGTCCTGAGGGACAAGCTGCCGACAATGGCCTCACTCCTCAGGAGGTCGCTCTTCTTGGAGCTCCTTTCTATGAGAAAGCTTCCAAGGATTGGGGCCGTCCCGTCGCCGGAACCATTGTCCACATGGACGCTACGAACCTGAGCAACCCCGACGACGTGGTTGCTCTCCTCGATGGCGGGGTACGAAAAGTGTTTGTCTCCTCCGAGAACGTTTCCGATTACACAGAGTTTGGCGCAAGAGTCATCCCGACTGTGTGTAACCTCGACCTTTCTGCGGCTACGGAAAGTGGCCTGTTGATCAAGGACTTCGATACTTCGTCGAACGAGCTCGGCAAGTTCATCGAGGAAGCCAGTGCCAGAAAGATCAAGAACCTCTTTCTCAAGCCAACACCGGAGACTGCCCTGGAGAATTTTGTTGAGGTGGCTAAGAAGTGCAACGCCATCCCGATTCTCCCCTCTACTGGTCTCACAACCGACAAAAATGACTCGACAAGACTGGTTTTGTCCAAAGTGATTGCGTCATACTGGAAGTCTGATCGAGCTGACGGCCTTATCCCCACCGTGGTTACCGATGATGCTGGAATTGCTTTGGGTCTTGCCTACACGAGCGAGGAGAGCATTCTTGAGGCTTTGCGCACCCAGGCTGGTGTGTATCAGAGCCGGAAACGGGGACTTTGGGTCAAGGGACTCACCTCTGGCGACACTCAGGAGTTGCTGCAGATCGGCCTTGACTGTGACAATGACACTCTGAAGTTTGTTGTCAACCAGAAGGGTCGTTTCTGCCATCTGCAGCAGTTTGGATGCTTCGGTGACCTCAATGGTATTGCTGCGCTGGAGCAGACTCTCAAGTCTCGGAAACAGTCTGCCCCTGCCGGGTCTTATACTGCTCGTCTGTTTTCTGACGATAAGCTACTCCGAGCCAAGATCATGGAGGAGGCTGAGGAGCTCTGCGACGGTACAACCAAGGAGAACATTGCCTTTGAGGCTGCCGACCTCATCTACTTTGCCCTGACCAAGGCCGTTGGCGCCGGTGTTAGCCTGGCTGATATCGAGGCTAACCTCGATGCCAAGAGCCTCAAGGTGAAGAGGAGAGCCGGCAACGCCAAGGGCAAGTGGGCCGAAAAGGAGGGCATCAAGACTGAGGCCGCTCCTGCGAAGCCTGCACCCCCGCCTGCCGAGAAGTCTGCCGATGGCCGTATCGAAATGGAGAGAATCGACTCTTCCAAGATCTCTGAGGCTGAGCTCCTCGAGAAGTTGAAGCGCCCCTCTCAGAAGTCCCCTAACGCCATTCTGAAGATCATCAAGCCCATCATTGAGGAGGTTCGGACTGGCGGTGACAAGGCGGTGCTCTCATACACCCACAGGTTTGAGAAGGCAACATCTTTGACGTCGCCCGTTCTCAAGGCCCCCTTCCCCAAGGAGCTGATGGACATTTCCCCTGAGACTATCAAGGCGATCGACATTTCTTTCGAGAACATCCGACGATTCCACTCTGCCCAGAATGAGGAGCAGAGCCTACAGGTCGAGACCATGCCAGGCGTTGTGTGCAGCCGTTTCTCTAGACCCATTGAGAGAGTTGGCCTGTACATCCCCGGTGGAACTGCCGTCCTGCCCAGCACTGCACTGATGTTGGGTGTGCCCGCTATGGTGGCTGGCTGTAAGAAGATTGTCTTTGCCTCACCCCCTCGATCGGACGGCCGGATTACCCCTGAGATTGTCTACGTCGCCCACAAGGTTGGTGCTGAGAGCATCGTCTTGGCTGGAGGTGCTCAGGCTGTTGCTGCCCTGGCTTATGGCACTGAGAGTGTCACCAAGGTAGACAAGATCCTGGGACCCGGCAACCAGTTTGTGACGGCAGCCAAGATGCACGTTAGCAACGACACTAACGCCGGCGTGGGTATCGATATGCCTGCTGGCCCGTCCGAGGTTCTTGTGGTCGCTGACAAGGACGCCAACCCTGCCTTTGTTGCCTCTGACCTGCTCTCTCAAGCCGAGCACGGTGTTGACAGCCAGGTCATCCTGCTTGCTGTCGACCTGAACGAAGAGCAGCTCAAGGCTATCGAGGACGAGGTCCACAAGCAAGCTCTGGCCCTTCCCCGAGTTGACATTGTTCGTGGCTCTATCGCCCACTCTGTTACCGTCCAGGTCAAGGATGTTGAGGAGGCCATGCGCATCAGCAACGAGTACGCCCCTGAGCATCTGATTCTGCAGCTCAAGGATGCCGAGAAGGTTGTCGACCAGGTTATGAACGCTGGCAGTGTGTTTGTTGGTGCCTGGACCCCCGAGAGTGTTGGCGACTATTCTGCTGGTGTCAACCACTCGCTGCGTAAGTTTCAAAGTGGCCCCTGAGTTTATAACGCATGACTAACAATTTCATAGCTACTTATGGCTTTGCCAAGCAGTACTCTGGCGTCAACCTGGGCTCATTCCAGAAGCACATCACCAGCTCCAACCTTACCGCCGAAGGACTCAAGAACGTCGGTTCTGCTGTCATGCAGCTGGCCAAGGTTGAGGAGCTTGAGGCTCACAGACGGGCCGTCGAGATCCGTATTGAGCACATGAACCAACAGTAGAGAACGAAGAGTAAAAACTAGAAGGAGGTGGATGGGCGTGATTTCTTTTAGGATAGGGGTTGGGACATGGGAGTAGACTTGGCTTTAAAATGTTTACACTTGCATATTGCTCGTAATGACTCGATTAGTCGATGATCTTGATGAGTGATGTCTTGTAGTTGGGCAACGATATGCTCAAGTGATATTCTAGCTGGATGTACAGCAAAGCTTTTATTCGCCTGCAGCAACGCAGAATGCCTGCCATGCTCTAATCACTCCAGATGCAAGAGATGCTCAACGCCGCGCTATGCCACCATAGATGTATGCCTGGTAATTCCACCATCGCTCCATTTCCATCTGTTCTCTACACAACACGCCCCCTAGAAAACCCACAACCGCTGACGACTCTTTCTAAATGTAAGGAAAGCAAAAAGAAGAACGCCATAGATCCAAGAACTCCTTATACTGTGTCGGGAGCAGCAGCCGCTACCCGAGTCCTCTGTTAACGATATTTAGCTTTCACTTCCGACTCTTTATTTCTCCACGGAGAGGTGACCAACCCCAGTGATGTGCTGGGCGAGGACGTCCTCTACAACGCTGGTCTTTCGCTTGTGCTGATACTCAACGGCCGCTTTTCCGCCAGAGGCGTCCTCGCCCTCTTCTTCGTCTTCGTGACCTTCTTCACCGTCTTCATATAAATCTTCGTCGTCCTCTTCATCGTCAGCCTCTTCGAGGTCTTGAGTCATGGATGCTCTTAGACGCTCCTCATCGAGACTGCCACTCAAAACACTCTCTGCCTCTGCAAACTCGTCCATGGATGCGCGGGAAATGTAGCTATCGGCGAGGCCTTCGCCAATCTCATCCATGTCCTCGTCACCTTCCTCTCCCTCTTCGTCATCGATGTCATCTTCGTCTTCATCATCCTCTTCATCCGCATATACGGGAGCTTGCCGTCCTGGACGAACATCATCCTCGTCGCTCTCACTCGCCGAGAAGTCGGCCATGGCGAGAGGATCATCTCGCCAGTACTTGAAATCTGTGTACTCTTCGCCACCCCCCTTGACCAGTGTGCTCACTGGAGGGAAATAGTGGTCGACGACTTCGTTGATGTTGACGTAACTCATCTTGAGCTTGTTAAGACTCAAAAGATCGAGAGAAACCTCCGAGTTGGAGTTGATTGTGAAAATCCTGTTCCTCGGTACATCGACAGTTCGATACGAGATCTGATCAGTCAATCGGTTTCCGTAACCAGCGTAGAAGGGCGTACGGTCCGGACCGTATAGGTTGCGAATATCTCGGAGAGTAGCCATCTTGAAGATATGGGGCTTGCGAAGATAGATTTCTCGCCTCAGCGCTGCCATTGTTCGATCAGGAGAGAGAATAGTAGGCCCCGGGGGCATCTTGTAACCGTCTTGGACAATACCGGCAAGATATGCTCTTGTAGTATCAGACTGGCCGACTGATCGACTCGTGAGATACATGATGTTGTAGCCGTTGGCAGAGATATCGCTGTAGAGCTTGGCAACGCCCGAATGAGTCCAGTCACGACCGATCATGTTCAACACATGTCCCAAAGCATCCGACTTGGTAATTGTACCGTCGATGTCGGAGATGACAACAGGTGTCTCATGCTTCCAGAGATACATGTTTGCCGTACATGTTGCTCGGTTGACAGTGAAGGCCATGACGTTCGCTCCGGGCTGCAGGTTCAAGTCCTTGAGCTGCTGACTAGTAAGCCGCAAGGTCTTGGCATAGTTCCTGTTAGGATCTCCTGCGTGGCCCGAAGAGCCTGGCGGTGTCCGAGGAGGTGTCTGCAGATCCATAGGACCAGCATCAGACTCGGATCGGCGATGAGAGGGAAGAGGCGCCGCAGTGGCATCGCTGCTGTCGCTCTGATATCCAGGATCCGAAACAGCATCGGCTGCCACATGCTGACGATGGGACTGCAGAGAGGCCTCGATCGTCTTGTTCATGGCAGCCTGTTTGGCGCTTTCGCTGCTATAAATCCACAAGTTTCCCTGCTCATCAAAGCCAAAGAGCGCGCCAATGTCATAATTGCCATCCAACTCCTCAGAGAGGATCTTGCGAGCGAGGATCTCAGCCCGGAGGATGTCCTCCTCGTTGCTCTTGAACCCAGTCATGTCCAGCATGAGGTCGCCCGTGTCGGTGACTTGGCTAGGAATGTTGGCGGCAGAAAACTCCCTGGAAAGTGCCCTGGCACGGTCAAGGGCCTCCCTAGGGCCAAGAGGAGGCGGACTAAGGGACCGTTCAGAGGCAACATGGTCTCCATCAATGGAACTATTCCCGTCTCGATCATGACTCCGGGCGCTCTGGCGGAGAACATCGTCGCTGTGCGGTCGGGGTATGCTCGAGGACCAATCGCCGGACAATGGGCGGGCGCTGCGTAGTTCGGGAGAGGTAGAGGGCGTAATCATGCCTGCACTGGAGGTTAGTCGGTGTCACAGAATAAGCAAGGTCAGACACATACCATGCTCGCTCTGTTTGTTATAGAGAACGGCAGGAGGCGGGAGGCGAGGCTTGCTCTCGGAGGCATCGAGCTCGAAGGCTTCTGGCTCCTGTAAACCAGCTGCCGTAGCCTGCTCAGGATCTAGAGGTGGACTGCTCGCGGGACTAGACGCAGGGGACACGAGGGGTGATGTCTGTAGCGACTGGGGAATGTTGTCGGTGGTTTCGAAGACAAAGAAGGCCTCGCCGCCCTCGCCGAGCTTCATGGAATAGTTCTGCTTTACGCCATTGACCTTGAACTCGACCTTCTTGTCCGACGGCCGCAGAAGAGAAAACTTGCCGAAGCGGACGTGGAACGGTGAGCAGAGCAGCGAGCCGTCTTCCTGCTCGACGACGATGACATCAATAGCGCCGCTAAGGGTGGCTGGATTGATCGAGTTCCATGCTGTCGAGACCGACTCGCTGAGGCCGCGCACGTACTGCATCTTGCCTCTGGCGGGCGGAAGACGTCGAAGCACTCAAGTCCTTCCTTCTTCCACGAGGCGAGGCTGGGTGCGAAACTGTAGCGGCTTGTCGCGGGGCCGACTCGACGACGATCCGAAGGGCGGTCGATCACAAGCTTCAAGAGGCGGAACGGTTCGACAAAGTGAACGGTCGGTCGAGGTCAGAGAACAACTAGGAGCCTAAACAACCTTTACCCGTACACGGAGGGAGGAAATAAGCGTACGGGATGTTTATCAAGAAGAGTCCAAGGCAGACGGAATGCGGATTGTTGGGGGACTGGGCAGTTGAATCGACGGGTCGGTCGAGGCGGGTTGAGCGCAACGGGAAGCGGGCGAGGTACCCGGTACAAAAAGGACGCTTGCTGGCTGGTTGGGCGGGCCTCTCCCGGTCTTTTTTGCCGGTCAGGTGAATACGTCACCAGAGCTCAAAAGCAGCGTGTAAATGTGAATCTGGAACAAAACCACAAAGGAGTCTCGAGGGCTCTTGGAAAAAATAAGACAGAAAAAAAAAATGATGAACGGCAATGATGACAGCAAGGTGTGATCGAGTAAAAAAAGGGGAGCGCATGAGGCGTTTTACTCCCGCGGCCGGTGCAGTAACGGGAAGCTCAGAATGACGAAGTTTCGCAGCGGCGCCCGTCCTGGGCGTTGAGGGGCGTCCCGCCCAACATTGGGGGGCTGGCAGGTCGTTGTAGAGGGTACAAGCCGCTACCGCGCAGGGGTCTAGACGCTCATCGACGCCCCAGCAGAATCTATCACATGAATCTTTGAGGACAATGCATGGGATAGCCTGACAGTTCTTGTTTTATAAGGCATTCTCTATCTGACAATGGCATAATTTTGTAAATTGCTTTCTGTGTGTATTCGCTTGTCTAAAACACTCCAATGACAAGGGAGTACCAAGAACCTCGCGAAATAACGACATCCAATACATACCTGGCTCGCTCGCCTCGTCAAGTCCGAACCTTCAGCCATGACCAAAGAGTCCAAGACCACGCTGATCATTGTTCACTTTCTTAGAGGCAAGAAGTCCGGTTCTTACATAGTTGTCTTCTTCTGCTTTTAAGATTTCTAGATTTAACGCCCGAGCCCTTTCCAAAACGTGTAGGGTACATTGAAGGTTGAGAGCTGCTCAAGGACGATCATCGAACACACTCGAATTCTGGACCAGACGCCAAGATTTCTTACCTCGACTAAGAAAACCTGGTCCAACCCCATCTAGCACTAGAGCCCTCATCGTATCAACTATCCCCGTGGGACCTATTGACTGGTTCAATACCTCTCAAATTGCCTCGAAGAGACTACGTCACGGCGCGGTACGACGCTTATATTCTGACTGCTCACCAGAGGCCCATGGCTTCCTCGAGGGGCACACGCGGGCAACTCAAAGTCTAGACTCTGTTATCGTATTGTCCATCTCGTGCTCCCACTCCGACCCCGGCAGGGTGCCCCAAGCAGGGCTCCAGATGCCATCTCGAATCCAGTTCTCTCTGAGACTGTAGCGGGCTAAGCTGTTCACGTCGTGATGGTGTCCGGGTTCGCGAAAGTCGAGCTCGTCCTTGATCCATTCGTACTCCTTGGAGAGCTGGTATTCGAATTGGTCACGGGGGCGAGCCGCCTCTATCTTACGGACTTTGGGAGTGGCCTCAGAAATCTGCTTCAGTTGTTGGAGGCGCCATTGGTGGCACCCGATATCATGTCTTGGTGTCCCAGCAAGCATAGGCTCTTCATGCGCCCAACGAGTTATCACCGCTGTTGTCTTACCCATGATGTATTCATAGGCGCAGCCAAAGGCAGGGCCCTCACCTCTCATGAACTCACCCAGCTTCATAGGGGAACGAAAGTCGGGCCAGGCGTCACCCCAATTATGCCCCCAGATCCCTTGATCCACCCAACGGCCGCGGACATTGTTTTCAGCGTTCGCATAGACATCCATCCAGCAATTCCACGGCAGCGTCTGCTTCCTCCCATGCCGCTTTCCTGCCAGTTGGTGGATGAGGCGCTCGCACTCGCGGGCGACTTGGCTTTTGAACTGAGGTAAGGGTCTTGACATGCCGTTGGCCTGAAAAGTTGCTCAAACTCGCGGGGGCCCGGGCTCCATCCATGGTTTCCTTTTTCTAAATGTTGTTTTTCAATAGCTGCTTTGTACCTTATTAGAAACTTGTCAAAAATGTCTTTTTTAAGGCGCAAAGGGTCTGCCTGTCGCGAAGGCTCGCCCAGGGCAGTCAAGAACCAGTCTTGTCCAAGGTTCTTGTCTTGAGGATCGGGCTCGAGAGTTAAATCTGCTTCATGGGATTCTTCAACGTTTTCTTCGACCGCATTCTGCATGTTGTTATCGATAGGAGACATGTGTGCAGGTTGTGATGTTGTAGGAATGAAATTGCGAATAAGTTCCCCTATTATTGCAGTTGAGAATTATGCTTACAAGATCGCCTAGATTCTGACATATGTACAAATGGCGATATGAAGATCAAGGCCTCAAATAGTTGCTGTCAGGGATTCTATGCCACTGGCCGTTTGGGTTACTTTGTGTGAGTTATTCAGTGCCTCGTCTTGGCAACATTGCCTATTCACCAGCTCTATTTCGAGAAGCAAAGCGGTAAGTGAGCACAACTATTCAGTCACATCCTTTATAGGACTCATGATGGGTGATGACAATCTGTTCGGTTGAGCAAAGCCAACTCAGATTTTGGAACAAAGTCACCACCCGAAGGGCAGTCTGGAATGTGGCTCATGGCCATGATAATGAGAACAGTGAACCCAAGTCAGCAGGTACAGTGCGGATGTCAGGTACACTTTCGCGATATCCAAACCAGCAAACAACTATCAAACTGGAGGGATTCGATAAATAGAGTTAAAAGCATATAAATATGCTTGATTTCCTTCTGTTTCAATTTGGTTCGCCTAATACTTCCATTCATTAGACACATTTTCTTGGTTCTCCCGCTTGACCTCTCCCAATTGGGCAACTCGGTTGACTTCACTTCCAGGGCTTTTTACTCACTTTTTATCTTCCTATTGTGGTATGCGAAAACACAGAATTCCCCTCACTGCTTAGGTACTTTACTACTCACGCTGTCTATACTGATTATCGATCAGTGATTTATTTCCCGCTGAGGTCAAATATTCATACACTCAGGTTACGAACAAAAGGCGACACCAAATAATGCCAAGGTATAAGCATATCCAAAAGCTTTAAAGGAAGCTAATTTTTTTTAATAATGTTTTCACACACTTTTTAGCATTATTTATTTAAATGCATTTCTTATAGAAGTCATAGTAAAGAAGAATGAGAGGTAGGCTGTTTTCCTTGTGCCTCGTTTATCTCTTGTGTCTTGTGTAACGTAACACACAACTGTAGCGGTATAGAACTTGAGTTTTTAATTGGAGCCGTGTTTCCCTTCAACAAGGCTTGGCATCTTGGCACTTTTCTAGCGCTATGCAGAAAAAGGCGAGGTGCAATCGGAGAGATAGATCTCGATTGTAGCCGCCAGTTTTCGCTCTCTCCTCTGTCTCTTATTTCTCGTGATCCCGAGGCTCGTGCCTGAATGAGGGGCTGTATCTTGCAAGTACCGACTACTTTGAACTTGACGCCGCAGGGCATCGGTGGAGATTACGGGCCAACTATCCATTTTTTTGCCCTTATCCTCGCTGGCTTTCGTATTTGATCTCGTTGTGCCGAGGTGATTTGATGTCATCGATCCATGTGTTTGAGGCCGGAGAAACCGACCACGCGTGCGTAACGTAGTGGACGAACATTGTGGGATATTGCCCGATTGCTGACTCGTTCCCCTTATGACTGTGAATTAGTGACTGTTATTTTCCCAATGTCATGAGGCGCCGTGTCAAGCAATTCATGCTACTAAGCATCAGGGATCATGCGCTTGCTGTGTGGTTTGACAATCTCACATGTCGAGAGTCAGACGTTGGCATGATCGGTCCGTTGCACAAGACAAGGATGGGTGATTCCGAGTTGGGCAAAGCCCCGATGCATTTTGGGAAGCTTGGAAGAAGCCCTAGAAAACCCCGGGAGCCGAAGAGGAGCGGACGCTAACGTGAGGCGATCTCCGGCTCTTGCTGCTGCCAAGCTGGATCTTGATTATGGGTAGGGAGCCTATTCGGCCGTGGCAAGGTAAGCTCCGGAGTATTTTCCCCATGTGTTGGACAATGGGCATTATGGGAACTGGATACTGAGCTATAATTCATTCTGCAGTCTCTCTGCGCGGTTGCATCGGATAATTTTTACAACACTGTCGATTGCCACATGCATCTTTACGCCTCGCAAACATTCCAGGCTGGTCGGCAACTGGCATAAACCTTAACGTTAAATATCTACAGCCGATGACAGACGTGCGGCTTGTTCCTGTGACAGAAGGCATCGGCGGGTGGTTGGCTGCTGTAGAAGACCCGTTGGACACGGCGCCCGTCTTCTGCCAACTCCAGATTCGCAACCGCAAACATCATCACTGACGTTTACAGACCAACTCCCTGGCACTAGTGCGCGCGCCTCGTTTGTGAGCCATTCCGGACCAAGCAATCGTCCGGGCGGTCCGACAATGCGCTTTGCACCAGCGATAAAAGGCAGACATAGACGTGTAAGCAGCGCAGGTCATCTGATGAGGCATCCATCCATCGACAAGCGCTCCCTGCCCTGGTCAAATAAAAGTAAAACATGCGCTGGCGACTGCGAATGGGAATCGTGATGAAACAGCACCAAAATCAGAGCACAGTGTCGCTGACACAGTCTCATCCGCCTCGCTACCTACATTTGGCCCAGATCGCTTGCGGCCGGTACAGTGCCCATATCCCCTGCCCGCACTTGGAGTCCTGCAGCCGACAATCTTACTGGACACGCTCCAGCTCCAGCAGGGAAAACCGCCTAACTAGAACCTGCCCGGATCTCCACGCTCCACGCCCGCCTTTTTTCCTGCCCACTGGCATCTGCCGACCTTTGGATCCCACACGACACTCTCGACGCCCGGGTCCGTCTCCAAAGCATCAACATCCTCCAGGACCGGGACCGCGCTTGAGAACATGTCATGGGAGTTGCCCGTCTTAACCACTCTCATCCTCAGCGTCCTCGGCTTCTGGTGGGTCTATAGCCCTCGCGCCAGTTACCAGAAGGCCTTGCTCTACGCCCTGCTCTGCAGCCTTACCCTCCTCGTTGACCCTCGTCGCCTGCTCGAGCATATGTCCCCGGCATCCATCGAGGCATTGCTAGATATCCGCATCCATGTTCTGCTGATACACCACTTCAAGATGGTTCTGACACTCGGTGCCGTCGTCTGGTGAGTTTTGACCAACACGTCACCTCTCCCTCTGCCCCTCATGTCCCTCGGCATATGCATAGTTCCTCCTCTCTGCTTCGCTTCTGCTAACTGCTGTTTTTCCAATCCCAAGGCTGCTGCATCGCTCGTGGCAGACTTTATGGAAACCCGTCCCTGACCTCATCAACATTCTCGGTGTCGACGTCCCTGAGCCTCCCGACGTGTCACTTGCCGGCATCCGATCCGACGCCGCCACCTTGAGCTGGACTCGACCAAACAGTAACAGACCTGTGCAAAAATACACTATTCAAGTCAATGGCGTTCATGGTGAGTGCCGGTTTGTTCTCTCCCTGGCTTACCGTGGTCACTGACATGCTCCCTTATATAGTCGGCGATTCGCCCGGAAACGAAGTTGCAATTACCGTTACAGGGCTCAAGCCCGACCATTTTTACAACATCCGAGTCGTCGCTGTCGGTCCGAACAACTTCCAGGCTGGAAGCCAGGTTCTTCGTCTGCGAACCTTCGGAAAGGATGGCAAACCTCAACTTGGCAACTCGCGCGTGCCCACAAGTTTTGCCAACAATGATCACCCCCGTCCTAGACTTGGGGACGAAACCGACGATGCCGATTCGCAAAGGAAGCCACCCGTGCCCTCTGTTGAGGCGGCCCCGGTTCTCGATGGTAACAACGCGTCCACGTCCGATGTGAGCACGACCGCTCCTGGCCAGCGACGAAACACAGTCAATCGGCGACATTCGCCGTCTGTCGCGAGCCTGGATCAACCGCAAATCAAGGCGTCCACGTCAGATGGCCCGGAGCTGTCTCTGGATGAGCTGAACCGCCGATTTGAGTCTACGAGAAGGGAGGTTGACGAGATTGTTTCTCAGATCGCTAAAGAAGAATGCGAACTTCGACAGCAGGAAGAGGAGCTGAAAGCAGAGAAAGATGCCAAAAGGCAAGCTTTGAGGGAAAAGGAAGACCAGACCGCACAGCTCAAATCCGGCGTGAGAACGTCTATGGAGCAGATGCGTGCTGCAGAGAAGGAGCGCGGGAGAAAGCGAGATCAGTTGAATGAGAAAGAGAAGAAGAAGTCCAAGGTTCGAGACAACATTGCCAAGCTCGAAAGCGAAGTTGAGAGGATGAAGAACGAGAGGGAGGGGTTTGATGCACAGAAGACGGAGCTGGAAGCCAATCGCGATAAGCAAGGACAAGAGCTTGACGAGTCAAACGCGGAGCTTCAAGAGAAGTGTGCAGAATTGGAAGCCGAGCTGAAAGACAAGGGGAAGCAGCTTCAAGACCTTAAGGCTGCCCGGGAGCAACTCCCAGGGGGCAACGACGAGCAGTGGAAGGAGAACGATGCCCAAGTTCGAAAAGAGTGGGAAAGTAGGCGGAAAGAGTTGCACAGCCAGCTGGTTGCTGAGACTAAGAAGGGCCATCAGCTGGATTTGCACATCAGGGCATTGACGGAACAACTGGCAGCCCTTCAGCACCACTCCGGCCTCGCCTACTACAACCAAGCGGATCCTGCAGCCCTGGAGTATGAACCACCGGTGACAACTCAGGACAAGCGGCACAGCGGGAACAGCAATTCTCTTTCCAACCTGAACTTGTCGTCTCCGCCCGGCCAATTCGCCATTCCCGAAGACAGCTTCCCCGCTCCAACTGGTTTCACTCGCGCAGGCTTTGGCCCAGGGTTGTTCATGGATATGACTGCTGATAACCCCGACGATCATCAGTCAGAATCGGACTTTAGATCAGCCGCCGGACCTCTGAGCCCTACTGCGCATGCTCTCCTCCCATCTGATATCTTTGATGAGTTCGTGGAGGACACCGAGTCAAGACCTCCACCTTCTCATTTCTTGCCTGAAGCTATTACAGCTGGCGAGGATGACCGCCCGCAGTCTCCTGCCTCATCAGATGGCCGGTCACTGAATGTCTTCTCTAGTCCGCAGGGTTCATCACACAACCTACCGTTCCCCCAATACACAGAGAGCGACGCCCAATCGTTGAATCTCCACGCATCCCCAACGGCACCCCCGGCAACCGGGCACAGACTGACGAGTTTGCTGTCTAACTTCCAGCGCAACAGAGCACCGAAGCCATCTGACGAATTAGGACCTCTTTTTGGTACTCTTAAACCGGGTCAGAGCCAATCATTCCCTCGGGGTGTCGATGACCACGAGATCTCAGGGGCCAAACGCAGGATCAGCTTTAGCTGGATGAAGCCATATGCGGGTCCGGAGTCGAGTCGAACTGCTGGGTCTGGCTCCAAGTCATTCTCAACTCGCCGGTTGAATCCCTTTGCCAGCAGCGCAGGGGCTCTCACTGGCGACAGAGACTCGCCAAACTCGCGTCCCGCGTCGATAGCATCGACGGACCTTCCGCGACCCTCTACGGACAGTGGTTCTATCTGGGGAGTACCAGGAGACTTCTCTTTGATTGCCAAGAACCGCATGTGGTCGGCCAATGAAGGGCGATGGCCTTCACGAAACCCTTCTCGTCGGCCATCAATTGGTGGATCTCCATCCAATCTAGAAACGTCTCTTGCATCTGCCGAGGATGAGATCTTGGATGTAGACGACTTGCTTAACCCCCAAACGTCACCCAGTCAAGTGGGTGTCATTGGTTCTCGCCCTCCGAGCCACAGAGCGTCCATGAGCCAACGACTTAACCCGGCGGCGCCCACATTTATGGCTAGCATCTTTGGCGGTAGGGAGAAGGACTCTGGTGCCGAGAAAGAGAAGTCCAAGGGCAAGGAAAAAGAACAACACCGGGACAAGTCCAAGGAAGGAAGATCGAAGAGCAAGGAGGCGCTCACACCATCGATTGAAGTACCTCCTAGCCTGGACGACTCGCCTTCAGACTCGCGAATGTCTCGAGATACGTTCTCGGTGCATACTCAATTGTCAGTGTCGGAGTCCCACGAGTCTTTGAACCTTGACTCGACAGCTTCCAACTCGACGGATCATAATGCTCCTAGTCATAAGGACCCTGAGAATGTCGTCAGGAAGCTCTTCCGTAAGGGAAGCTCGAGTAAGTTCAGCTTGTCTTCACGACTGGGCAAGGACTCGGGTCTCTTTAAGAAGGGGCCGGGCAGTGCCACTTACTCCGAGAAGAACCTGTCTGCGGAGCACCGGTCCAGCATTGGCGACTTGGATGAGTTCGGCGAGGACCCCACGCCGCTTGGACGAGGCACTGAGAGTATGACGAGCAGTCCGTCCCTGGGGACCGGCAGCTTCCGCTCCAAGGACGCCAAGGAGAGCCGAATGAACGCGTGGCGCTTCGGAATCAAGAAGAAGGGCAAGGACGCTCCTGCAAAAGAGAAAGAGAGCATGGATATCGAGAGACCTGCAGATACGGAGTAGGCAGAGTACTGTATGTGTACTGTTCAGTGGTTACAGTTCCATTGTCTAGTGAAGTAGCATTCATTGGAGGTGGACACAGCGAAGTCATCGAATCAAAGAGTTTCAACAATGGCATCTCACCTATTTTGCGACTTCATTATATAATTCCCCTCAAGCATGGGTATACCTTCCTTGTGACATTGGTGCTATTCTGTTCAGGGGTAATAAGAGCCCGCGCTTCAGCCACATCCGCCTGGGTTGGGACGGCACGACGGGCAGCTTATGGATGGTTGATCAAGGACCCGCTTTTCAACCATCCATCATGACAGTTAACACGTGCAAGAAGCAACAACAGCTGTAGACGCTTCCTCATGCCCAGTGCAACAGCATCAACTTCTATTTATTGAGGCATAGGAGATCTTGGTTGCACGGGGCCTTCAATTGACCGTCAAGATGAACGGAAATCTGCCGGAAGCCTCAGACTTGGACGCAGGTAAGCTACCTACCAACGCACCCTTGCTCTCCTTGCCATCGACGCGCCTAACTCGTTGTGCCCTCGCGACAGTCGACTACGACCCCATAGATCATCTGAACATCCTCTTTTCCCATCCCTCCGCAGTATCGTCTATCAGCGAAGTGTCAAAGACCCTACAGAGCCACCAGAATGCGCTGTCCAACGAAATCGCAGGCCTGGAGACTGAGCAGGCTTACGGGCCTGACTCCAGTTTGGAGCGCATGCAATCGGCACAGGCTGAGCTCGCTCAGCTCTTCCGCAAGATCGAGACGGTGCGATCACGAGCGATCGAGACGGAGCAGAACATCACATCCATGACGGCCGATATTAAGAGACTTGATGGCACAAAGCGCAACCTGACGCTGAGCATGACGGCCCTCAAGCGGCTACAGATGCTGACGACAGCGTATGAGCAACTCAGGGGTCTGGCCAAGACGCGCCAGTATCGAGAGTGCGCAGGACTGTTGCAGGCTGTACTTCAGCTCATGAAGCACTTTAATAGTTACCGGAGCATTGAGCAGATTGCGACGCTCAGCAGAGGTGTGGCTGAGCTGCAGCGGGAGCTCCTGGAACAAGTCTGCGAGGACTTTGAGATGGCATTTGCCAAAAGCGAGGTTGGCGCTCGCAGGGGGACGCTCGTCGAAGCATGTCTCGTCATGGATGCCCTTGGGGACTCGGCCAAGGCTCGGCTCATGGCATGGTACGTCAACACGGAGCTGCGAGAGTACCGACAGGTCTTCCGCGGGAACGACGAGGCTGGCAGCCTGGACAACATCGGGCGGCGGTATGCATGGTTTAAGCGGATGATGAAGACGCACGATGACGAGCACGCCATGATCTTTCCTCCTCACTGGAGGGCCAACGAGACGTTGGCGACGGCGTTTTGCGACGGGACTCGCGATGACTTCAAAGGTATCCTGGAGCGGAGCATGCGGCGAACTGACGGCAACAAGATTGACGTCAACCTACTTCTGAGCTGTCTTCAGGAGACGCTGGACTTTGAGCAGAGCCTCGAGAAGCGGTTCGCGACGTCATCAAGAGCGAGCATCGATACGCTTGGCTCGGTTGAGGAGAAGACGCATAGCTTCCACGGTCTCATCTCTGTTGCGTTTGAGCCGTACTTGAGCTTATGGGTTGAGTCGCAGGATAAGCAGCTTGCGGCCATGATACCAAAGTATCGCAACCAGCCGCTTATTCCCCCCGACGAGGAATTCTCCCCTCAAGCTGTCATGACGTCCGCTATCGAGTTGTTTCACTTCTACAAGCTCACACTGTCACAATGCGCGAAACTATCTACCAGCGAGCGCCTCCTTGATCTGGCCAAGACACTTGCCAAATATTTGGATGAGTATGCGCAGCAAGTTCTCCTATACAGGCTGCAGTCAGGAGGCCCCCAAGGTCCCCCGATCGAAGATGTGGTGCTTGTTCTAAACACGGCAGACTTTTGGCACGTCAACACCAACCAGCTCGAGGAGAGCATCAAGAAGCGTATTGATAGCGAGCTTGTACCAAAGGTAGACCTATCGTCGCAATCAGATGCCTTCCTAGGCGTAGCGAGCGCATCTGTGCTGGCGCTTGTACGGGCGGTGGAGGTGGACTGCGAGGGCGTCTGGCGCGAGATGAAGAACACCAACTGGAGCACAATGGAGAGCGTGGGCGACCAGAGCTCGTACGTGGGAGAGCTGGTGAAGCATGTGGATGGCAAGGCAGCCGAGATCCTCGCCGTGGTCTCGAAGCAGCAGTATGCCAGGGCGCTCTGCGACAATCTAGTGGAGCATCTGGCGACAGGCTATCTCAGTAGCATTGTGCAGTGTCGGCCTATCTCTGAAGTCGGCGCGGAGCAGGTGAGTTTCTTATCAGGTAGACCAAGACGTGTGGCAACTAACAGGCTTCTAGATGCTACTGGACAAGTACGTTCTCACCAAGGCCTTTGAGAAGCTGCTGTTACACCACACGTCGTTCTCTGGACAGGATGCTCCTCCATCGAGCTTTGTACGGAGAGTTCAACATTGCATGAGCCGCTTTGACCCCTTGCTCAAGACATTGCAAGTGCGGCCCTCACCGCCCGAGGGGTTGGTGCAGGCATACCTAATTCACATAGCGGACCGATCCGATACCAACTTCAAGAAGATCCTGGAGCTGAAGGGCGTCCGGAAAGCAGACCACGCACATCTTATCGAGCTCTTTGGTATTCACCGAGACAGCACACCTAATGAAAAGTTGGTGGCCAGCTCACCACTGCTAGCACCTCTCATGACTTCGTCAAGCTTGGGCAGCAGCGTGGGCGCCGGAGCATTGGGTTCTATGAACCCGTCAATGGCAGCGGCAGTAAGCCCACGGTTCGAGGCCGGGTCGCTGGGCGAGAAGTTGCTCAGTGCGGCTAGGGATATCAGCCAGAGCAGCACGGCCATGGGAGGCGCAGCAGGACAGACAGGACTGGAGAAGGCTACGATTAACGAGAACCTTCGCAACTTTGGCAAGTTCTTCAAGAGGGATATTGGAGCACTAGGCGCGAGGTTTGGAAAGCGAGACGGTAGTGTGGGAGCCGACGAGGGACAGCGCTAGACGACAAGTGTTGCGAGTACGTTTACTTTGTATGGATCCAATGTGTAATAAACCGGGAAATGGCTACAGCGTGGATATGATTATCAGGCAGAAACGAGTCTAGATGGATGAATCATGTCAAAAGCCAAGCCCGTGTGCCCCTTGTCATGAGGAATCATCAACATCTCGCCATCGGCATCACCAAGTGCCGGCGGTGGCTTAGTAAGAAAATATTGACGTTCCCGAATCGCCGAGGTTGACAAGCACGGGTTTTCGGTCCTCGCATGAACAAGAAAAAAAGGAACATTTCTACTGTACAACTGATTGATAAAGCAAGGAACCAATCCATCAGATTCCGGAACCTCTACACTCGTGCCGGCTTATAAATCGATCCAGGCGAACTCCCCAATCACGATTCATGGTTCAATTCCAAATTATCCGCCCGAAAAGCGCCGTCTCTCGTCGTTTCCGTCCCCAGTTGCATCACATTGCGTCGCCTTCCCCATTAAGGTCCCGCGGTGTCTAGGTAGCCTCTCACAAACGCCGAAGTCGCTCCCGCCCGTTGATTTTTTTGCCCCCCTCTCTCTCTCTCTCTGACGATACCCCACCATCGAAACCGACGAACGAGGCAGCCACGACCCCTACCTACCTCACTTCTTTCCAGCTCCAAGGCGTGCATACATAACAAGTCTACACCTTTTTAAGAAGATCAACATCCCACTCTCTTCTCCCCCCCACCAACACCAACACCGCCAAACTGTTCTCCTCAGCCTTTCGACGAGTTACCCTCCGCTCCAGCGCTGGCCTTTCCATTGCCGCCGCCGCGACGACTCTACAAAAGACCACACGACACCCAGCCGAGTTTGGCGCCAGAAAGATGCACAGCAAGGTTGTCAGTACGTGATCGACTCCATGCCCCTCCAGAGACACAGCTGCTGACCTTGATGGAACAGTTATCGGCTCAGGGCCTGCTGCCCATACCGCCGCCGTCTACTTGGCACGAGCCGAGTTGAAGCGTGAGTCTTGTCCCTCGAATTCTGCACCGCCGCCGGCCTACGACTGACACTCGATGCGACAGCCGTCCTCTATGAGGGTTTCATGGCCAATGGCATCGCCGCTGGCGGCCAATTGACCACTACCACCGATGTTGAGAACTTCCCTGGTTTCCCTAAGGGTATCATGGGATCCGAGTTGATGGTGAGATGCCCCTCTTGAACCCCTCGGAAGCATCTCCGCCTAACCACTTTACAGGACAACATGAGGGCGCAATCCGAGCGCTTCGGAACCGAGATCGTTACCGACACTGTCGCGACCCTCGACCTCTCCTCCCGCCCCTTCAAGTACACCACCGAGTTCAGCCCCGACGAGACTCACACCGCCGACGCCGTCATCATCGCTACCGGTGCCTCGGCCCGCCGCCTACACCTCCCCGGCGAGGACAAGTACTGGCAGAACGGTGTCTCTGCCTGCGCCGTGTGCGACGGTGCCGTCCCCATCTTCCGAAACAAGCCCCTCTTTGTCATTGGCGGTGGTGACTCTGCCGCTGAGGAGGCTACCTTCCTCACCAAGTACGCCAGCCATGTCACCGTCCTCGTCCGCCGCGACGTCCTCCGTGCCAGCCGTACCATGGCCAACCGCCTGCTCGCCCACCCCAAGGTCACTGTGCGCTTCAACAGTGCTGCCACCGAGATCAAGGGCGGTGATGACGGCCTCATGAGCCACCTTGTTGTCAAGAACAACGTCACCGGTGAGGAGGAGACTGTCGAGGCCAATGGTCTCTTCTACGCCATCGGCCACGACCCTGCCACCTCCCTCGTCAAGGGTCAGCTTAAGATGGACGAGGATGGCTACATCCAGACCATCCCTGGCACCACAAACACCAGCGTTGAGGGTGTCTTTGCTGCTGGTGATGTTCAAGACAAGCGGTATCGACAGGCTATTACCAGTGCCGGTACTGGATGCATGGCCGCCCTCGACGCCGAAAAGTTCATTTCTGAGCACGAGGATGAGCAGCGACTCAACTAGCAAACCACATGCTCAAAATCTCCCATAGATTTGTGCCATTTTAGACAGCCTGAAAATATAGACATTTGGACTAAGGCAATGAGAAGGAGCGGTAAATACAAACTTTGATAGTTAATTGTCACGATATGCAATGCAATATATGTCACCCATGCGTGTTCTTATGCAAACTTTCCATGTACTGAGAATTGCCAGTCATTTGTGGCATTGCTCTCGATTGCGTCTATGTATCCGGTATTTTATCATTATCCCTCCTCGTTATTTTGCACGGCTTCTCCGTCAAGCCTTCATCTCCTGGCCAAGGAAGGACAACAGCGTCATCATGCTATCCAACTTGGCCATCATGGTATCATAGTTTTGCCTTCCTACTCGCGCTCCAGAACGGCAGGCGCAGTAATCTCTGTGCCAGAGACCTTCTCCAGACCCTCACCACCCTATTCAATGTTAGCATTGCATTCTTAAATAGCCTGTCAAAGGATCTTGACTTACGTAGCTGATAAGCGGCGACACCTCGACACCAACCTCGGCCTTGTCGCCAACAACAATGGCGCCGGCAGCCTCAACCCAGCGCTTGCCCTGGGTCATGATATCTCGCTTGCTAGTGTCGGGGTCGTCCTCGCCAGTGCCGGGGGCGTTCTTGAGGGGTGAGAACTCGTCCTCACGCTTGACCTCGAAGCAGGCAAACTTGTCGAGGGACAGCAGAGGGAACACGTCAAAGACGAACTGCTCAAGCTTGATGCCGTTGGGCTTCTCAGGCTTCACGGTCTCGCCGCTCTCGAGGTCGGCGGCGGGAATCTTCTTGCGGGCGATGTGGTGAGGGAGCTTGTGAGCCCACTGAGGGATGGAGTCGAGGAAGCGGAAGGAGTAGTAGTGGTTGACGATGTTGGCAGCGCGGAATCGCAGGACGTCGGGCTGCTTGGGGTCGGCCTCCTCAGCGGTGGCCTGGTCAATCTCGGAGTACTCGACAACATCGGGCTTGCCGTTCTTGGAGAGAATCAGGCCGACGGACTCGGTGGCATTGCGCTTGCGGACGACCTTGGTAGCAATGTCGACGTCGAGAGAGGCCGAGAAGCCGATGAAGACGGGGTCGGCGACCTTGACAAGGCAGTTGTCGACACAGTAGGCGTGGATGTGCTGGATTCCACGCTTGCGCATGTCATCGAGAACACCAGAGACGACGAGAGCCTGGTAGATACCACCGTTTCCGTCGGGGGCAACGGCAACCTTGCCCTTGGACTCGAGGAGGATCTTGCCGTCGTTGGAGATGCAAGGAAGAACACCCTGCTCAAAGATCTTGACGTTGTCCTCGCTCAGGCCAAAGAAGTTGTTCTCGCGGAAGAACTTCTCAGTGGGACCACGGGTAGGACCGCTGGTCATGACGTACCAAGGCACAACGGTAGCCTCGCTGCCAGCCTTCTTGGCAGCAAGCTCCTGAACCTTGGCAATTCGCTCGCCCTGGATCTGGAAGAGGGACTTGTGGGAGGGCAGACCAATATCGTAGCAGCCCTTGGGCGCAGAGCTGCCAAGTCGGGTGCCCTGACCACCAGCCATGAGGACGACGGCAACCTGACCCTGAGAGATGAGGTCAAGACCCGACTCGTACCACTTGTTAATGTCATCGGCATTGGAGTCGAGGATACTGGCGGTGGCAGATTCGGGGAGAGGCTCGAGGACATCGGGCTCATCGCTGGTCCCGGGAGGGTTCAGCGCACGGTTGGTGATCTCGTTGATGTGGGCGGGATCGAAGCCGGAGAGCTGCTTGTAGAGGGTTCCTCGCTCGGCGGAAGACAGAGAGTTGTAGAAGGTGAAGACTTGCTCCTGGCCGGCCTGAGTGTACTTCTCCTTGAGCTCGTTGAGAGCCTCGGGAGTAGGCTCGGAAGGGGCATCAGCGCCCTGGCCAATGTGAAGAGCTTGCTTGATGGCCTGCATTGCGACTGATGTTGGGAGAGGTTGGTAGAGTTGCGGTGAGGATGAGGACAATCAGGGAGGAGGCCTTGACAGCAATGAAGCAACAAGGAAGAGCAATTGGGAGCCAACAGACAAAGAAGCTGGAAGCTCGAAAGACGGTGGGGGATGGGAATTGATGGAGTATGGAGGGGGAGAAGAATGGAGGAAGAATAAGCTCGAGAGGAAAGGGAGGAGCAGTTGATAAATACGAATCTGATCTCGGAAAGACCCTTACACAAGCCAACCTGGCTCTGACTGGCACGCACCTTCCTTGACGTTCTACTGGGACTTGCTAACCCGACTCTTTCTGCATCCGACCTTACCTTACTTGTCCGGCAGAAGGTACATTCGTCACCTTACCTTACGTGAAGCTCCTTCCCCGCCGCCGCGCCGCCGCCGACGCTGATGCCCCTCTCAGCTGCCCCGCCAACTGCGTGTCCAACAGCCCGCGTTGGCCAATTGAGAGGTGGGAAGGAGCGGCTCAAGGGGCCCATCGATCCTGCCTCATGTCTGATGCTGATGCACCAAGCACCCAAAATGCAAGCATCCGGCCTCTACTGAGAAGCGCTATAGCGACCCATGCTGCTACGCTGCCACCTCCTATTCGCCCGTCGTGGTGATTGCTGATTGAAGATGGCGTTTGAGGACGGTGAGCGTAAGCCCAGTAAGCTGTGAAGCGTCAGACAGCTTCAATGGGTTCTGTTACAAGAGTCGAAAACGTTGAAGCTGCAACAGGCGAGAAGAGAACAAGTAGCTCCCGGCAGATGCCACGGCTCGTATCGTCGGTCAAGACAAGGCCCACGTATCCTTCCATGTCCCTTGGGGCGGATAGATTCAGGGGCCAGACTCTCACAGCCCTCACCGTATTGGAGCCCTTCCTTGTCGGTGTGGCTGTGGCGGAGGCTGACAATTGCCGGGGCCTCTCTGTGGCCGCTGAAAATAGCTGGGAGCCGCTGGCGGTCCCCAAGGCTGACCGACTTGCCTGTGGCGAATGGCCTAGAACAGTCTCTTCCCGTCCGTCTGCAGGTCGTGGGAGACGTTTGAAGCTTTTCTCAAACTAACCAGGCAGACGCCTCTTCATTTCCCGCGGCGTGTTGTGGCAAAATGAATATGGCCAAGGGAATTTCCCATATCTACAGACACTAGCAGGTTGAAATTCTACATCCTCGCTCAACCGTAATTAATCAACCTTTTGACTCCACCTGCAACAACGGACAAGATGGTCAAGCGCAAGACCATCAAGGAGGCTGATGTAGAAGAGCTCGTTGTTGAAGTCCAAGACGAGGAACAAGAAGCTCTCAGCTCGCCTCCTAAACCGGCAACTTTCAAAGGGCGTATACAGCTCAACGACTTCGTATTCAAGTCAGACCAACCGGATTTAACCAGTGGTGACGACAGACGAAGGTCGCCAAGATTTGCCAGCTCAGCCTCAGCCTCGTCCACTTCTACTGTCGTTTCTAAGAGGATCAACAACGATGACACCAAGCCTCAGAAGAAGAAGCGGGCACGTACACCCGCTGGCTACGCGCCCCCGTCAACATACGCCCATCTCCCAGGACTTCCTGATGCCATAGCCGATAACCTCATCGTGCTCTTCATCGGCCTGAACCCGGGGATCCAGACGGCACGGACCGGCCACGCTTATGCCCACCCGTCAAACCTCTTCTGGAAGCTCCTCTTCTCGAGTGGCGTAACTCCGCGCCTGTGCAAGGCGACAGAGGACCGCCAGATGCCAGAGCTGTACTCACTTGGTTTGACGAACATCGTGGCCCGCCCAAGTCGCAACGGCGCCGAGCTTAGCAAGCAGGAGATGGATGAAGGTGTCGAGATTCTCCACGAGAAGTGCCGCAAGTACCGCCCTGAGTCTGTTTGCGTCGTTGGCAAGAGCATCTGGGAGAGTGTCTGGCGTGTCAGGCACGGTAAGCCTGTCGGCAAGGCCTTCAAGTACGGCTGGCAGGATGAGACGGAGAACATGGGCGTTATCAAGGGAGAGTGGGAAGGGGCCAAAGTATTTGTTGCGAGTAGCACAAGCGGACTGGCTGCTACGTTGTCACCGGCTGAAAAGGAACGTATTTGGGGGCAACTTGGATCATGGGTCAAGAAGAGGAGGGCAGAGAGGGAACTTGAGGGGGGAGACAAGACAGAAGAAAAGACGGACGAGGCTGAAGCGACTGTTTGAAGTACCAGCTCTTGCCCTCACTTTGGATAGAATATCCCTTTTACATATTAACCAATATTAAATCACATCTTGCACATTCTCGGTCATGGGTTAGGTATCATCGATATGTGAATCCCGCCCGTCTAGACTAAACTTTTGCCATGCCAGGCCCATTCTCGGATTTCAACTGAAATGTACATCTTCTCCCCAACTCCATACGCCGGAAGGACGCCCATCGGAGGCCTGGGTGTTACTTGCATCGCTTCTCGACCACGTTGGGCCCGTTCTCCTCGTACTCCTTGCGCGAAATCCACATCTGGTGGAACGTGCCCAAGCTGGCGAGGATGCTGCCGCCGATCCAGGCACCGAAGCGTCGCTCGCTCGTCAGACCTGCCGAGTGGATCTTGATCTTGAGGCCGGGGTATATGGCCATCAGCTCGTTGTTCAGCCGGTCGTTGAAGCCGTTGATTAAGCTCGTGCTACCTGTGACGACAACGTTGGCGAGGAGGTTGCCTCGGAGGTCGACGTCAACTGCAGCCAGGGCTGAGCGGATCAGTTCGGGGATCGTCTGAGCCTTGGTGAGGCGCTCGGCCTCAGGAATAGGATATCCAGCGTTCTCATCCCACATGCCCTCAGTTACACGGAATCGCTGCTCGCGCCACATCTGGTTGTAGCCATCGGGCATTTCGAAGACGCGACCAGGCTGCGTCTTGACATACTCCTCGTTGCCAGGCACGTTGTATCGGCCAGGACCACGCCACACCTCCACCACAGACTCCTTGAACTCGGTCAATACCCGCTCCTCTTCGTAGGCGCGGAAGGAATCGCTGATCTGGAAGGGGAAGTGGCGTAGTCGAACCGAAGGGGGTGCCAGGGCATCAACGGGTGTCTTGTTCTCGATCATGAAGGTGGGTGTCAGGTCAACCTTGGGCTCTGATGTCTCCCAGAGGTTTCGGATCTGGGATGAGAGCCAGAGACCACCGACGGGTGACTTTTGGATGGATCGCTTGAGGACCATACCATCATGGATCGCAGTGACCGAAGTGTTGGCACCGCCCACGTCAATAACTAGTGAGGTGGCCTTGCCAGCGGCGAACGCTGCCAACACGGGGGTACGGCTGAGCCAGAAAGCAGGGCAGCCCCAGTTCTCCATGATGATCTCGATAGCCTTCTCTCGCGACTTGGGCGTGTTCCACGGCGCCTCTGTGATCAAAAGGGGGTTCTCCGCCAAGGGCTTCTCGACCGATTCTGTGGCCTCTGCGTCGTCCATGGCGACATCGCCTTCTCCATCCTGAGCCTGGTCCTTGGGGTCGTCATTCAGTCCGTTCTTGGAAGGAGGCGTTTGTCGCTCGGGCTGCAGACGCTTGACAAGCATGTTCTCCCACACCCTAGCTGCAACATCCCAGTCTTCCACGACGCTATCTCGGTTCATGTAGTTGCGGACCTCAAAGTTGGCGCGGGGGACGAGGCATTCATCGCCAAAGATGTCGCGAGGCGGGTCGCTCGTGGTATGGCCGTAAAACGAGGGCAAGATAGACTTGGGGACATCTTCACCGGCGAAACCTGCTCGGGTGTAGCAGTAGCCTGGGTCGAGGACGAGAGCAGAAACCTCATCTAGGTGACGATCAAGTTAGTAGAGATGTTGATGGAGGGCGGACGCGACATGGGGGAGCTATAGCTGCGCGTACCTCCTCCGTAGATGTCGGTGGGCTGCACCGCTGAGGAAAGGGGTTGCTGCGCCATGATTGACTTGGTTCAGGAAGAAATCGATCTGGTGATGGGGGAGGTTAATTGGATGATCCGGCGCAAAGTATCGCGAATTTGGTGGAGTTGCGCCAGGCCAAGTGAGATTGGATGGATGTCGCGTAGGAACAAATTTCAGCCTTGGCCGGGTGGTTGGCAGCAGCTAAGCTTTCGCGCCACACTCTGTCGAGGCTGAACTGTGGCTGATAATTATCCGGCGCGGATTAACCTCGGTGGGGGGCTGGTCTTCTTAAATTTCTTGCCGATCATCGCGAAAAAGCTTCTCTTCTTTCTACACATGGAGCACGAGTTCCATGCTGCCATGATGATTGTAAGTGGACAATTCCTTTTCTCCCCCGATTTCTTCTCTTGCGCATATGATGAGTTCGCATAATCGCTTCAGAACCGCTGCGATTGACACAGCTTGCTGTGGTTGATTACAACCTGCCATTCCCTGACCTTGCCTCGAATTGTCTCGCTTTTGTCGCTTCACATTTGGGATTGAGTATCAATGCTAACCCAATTGATAGACGCCATGATGTCTGTACGATACTTTCGCCAGGCCGGCCGGCCTTTAATACAAACGCTTTCACAGACGACATGTGCAAGTGCTCGATGTCCGCGCGTGCTTAGCCATGGTGATTCATTGACGAGGGCAGGATGGAGTCTGAAGGGTGTTGCGCAAGGGAGATGTCTGGCTACCTCTGTCATTCGTCAGAAGGAGTCGGTCGTTAGGCCCGAGGAGAGTGCCGAGGGACTTTCGCCCTTCAAGCATCAGCGTCGGACTGAGCTGTGGGAGGAGCAACAGAGCGAGGACCCCCTCTACCCCGAAAGCCACCCGCGTCTTGAGCATCGTGCCAAGCGCATGTCGGTGCCAGACTTTCTCGAGGCCTTTCATAACGAGCTGGATGACACCAGGGACATCAGCATCTGTGGCCGAGTTCGATCAAAGCGAGTGGTCGGGAAGAACCTCATCTTCCTTGACATCGTGAGTGAGTTCGAGCGGCTGCAGGTCATGATCAACCGTTCAAAGTGTTTGCTGGACCAGGAGGAGAGGAGGGTCAAGTTCTCGCTTTTCAGGAATTTGATAGAAGTGGGCGACCACATATGTAGGATCCCAAATGTTCACTCTGTTTATCCCCAGATGCTTACAGTCTGGCAGCTGTCGTTGGCATACCCACCCGTACTAAGGCTGGCGAGCTCACCATCGAGGCCAAGGCTCTGCCCGAGCTCTTGTCTCCCACCATGGAGCAGATCCCAGAGAAGCTCACCGACCCCAAGACAAGGATGCAAGATCGTCATGTTGATATGCTGGTCAACCGTCAGGCGATTGATGTGCTGCGACTCCGAGCAGAGATCACCAAGCACATGCGTGATCATCTCCACTCCAAGCGGTTCTTGGAGTTTCAGACTCCCATCCTGGCTGAGAATGCCGGTGGTGCTGTAGCGCGTCCATTCGTCACCAGGGCCACTGAGTTCAAGGAAAGAGATCTCGCCCTTCGCATCGCTCCCGAGCTGTGGCTCAAGCGCCTGGTCATCGGAGGCGTTGACAGAGTCTTTGAGATTGGGCCTGCGTTCCGCAATGAGGGAGTTGACGCTACACACAACCCCGAGTTCACCATGTGTGAGTTCTACAGCGCCTACAGCAACCTCGAGGACTTGATCAACGAGACGGAAGAGATCCTGTGCAGCCTGGCCCAGCACTGCCAGAACCTCATCTCTACAAAGCTCACGTCACTTCCCCCCATCGACACGAGCCGATTTGCACGACCTTTCAAACGGGTCGAGTTTGTTCCTGCATTGGAAGAAGCTCTTGGTCTACGTCTGCCCAAGCTGTCCTCCAAGGATGCCTTACCCGAGATGCTGGCAATCTTAAAGCTTGCTGGCATCGATGTCCCCGGTGAGGTGCCCAGCTCATTGTCCAAGCTTCTCGACCGATTAGCCGCCGAGTACTTGGAGCCAATGTCGTTCACAGAGCCCATTCTCATCATGAACCACCCGGCCTGTATGTCACCCCTGGCAAAGAGCTTCCTCTGTCCAAAGACATATCAGCTGGTATCTGCTCGCGCAGAGCTATTCATCGGCGGCCGCGAGCTCGCCAACATGTACGAGGAGGAGAACGACCCCGAAGCCCAGAAACAGAAGCTGCTCGACCACCGAAACCTTGTCAACACGGCCGATGGTGGCGTTGCCATTGAGACGCCGGACGCCCAAGAAGGCGAGATGTCTGCGCTTGAGGCGCTGGATGAGCCTTTTGAGGACGAGGATGGAGATGCCGCCCCCTTGGATCAGAGCTTCGTCAAGGCTCTCGACTATGGCCTACCGCCAACTGGAGGTTGGGGATGCGGCGTCGAGCGCATGGTGATGCTCTTCTCTGGTGCGAACCGTATCAGCGATTGCCTGAGCTTTGGCACTTTGAGAAACGTGGTTGGACTTTCGGCCGCCGAAAAGGCCGGTGTCGTGAGCGAGGACAAGACAGAGGAGGACTCGTAAGGCCTGAAATCATTGTAAAATATTTAGAGATGCTTCAAGGGTGACGATGTATGAATGACGGACTTTGTATAGTATTGTAGCAATAGCTAGACCTTAGACAAGGTGGTTGTATAGAAACAGCAAAGATGTTATATATCATCATGACTGGACCTTGTACTGTTTGTGATGGACGATTGGCCCATGCCATGGTATTTGCATTTGTCTGCTCATATAGTCTCATAATATATACAAAGAAGATAGACGCACAAAATCATGTCAAAACTAGCACACGATGAAACGCACAACTCTCCCTTATGCTATCATCTAAGCCACCTGGAACAGGCTGCTGCCCTTTCCGCCAACAGCAAATCCATCAAGCCATCCAGCAACAACATCCTCGCTCAGCGACTCGGAAAAGTCAAAGTCGTCGGGGACCCTCTTGATGGCGACGCTCGAGGAGCGCTCGTCAAAGATGGTGGCGACTCGGATGAAGCTGTCGACAGGGCGGTCAAAGTAGTCGGAGCTGCCGGCACCCTCGGCGAGGTGGAAGGTCGACTTGCACTTTGTGTCACCCGAGGCGAGGACCTCATAAATATCAGCTTCACCACAGCCGGTGGTCCAGCAGCTGCAGGAGCTGTACTGGCCGGTGCGGGGGATGCGGCCGTTCAGGGCCCAGAGGGCCGGCATGTCGCCGTTGAAGCCGCGTTCGCCGTCGAGGGGCATGTTGAAGTGGAAGAGGAAGATCTTGCTGCCTCCGGAGAAGCCCTCTGTGAGTAGGTTGTTAGTGATTGTGCTCTAGCAAGGCGTGAGATGCAAACATACTGTAAGCCACATCAGGGGCTCGGGAGTAACCACAGCTCTCATCGCACTTCTCGGCTGTCCAGATGGAAAACTCCTTGTTAGAGGGGATATAGACATCCTTCAGGACCTTGGGAGAAGAAGAGCCGCCGTTTCCGTTGGCATTGAGGTAGGAAAGGGAGTTGCCCCAATTCCTAGCAGACATGGTTAGTTTGGATATTCACAGGAGACAACATTTGACTCACTCGTCAAAGACTCCAGAGCCATCACCACCATAGTTGCCGAGGAAGACAATGTTGTCGGCAGCTTGCTGCTCGGCATTGTAGTACGAGGTACGTGACCAGGCACCTCCAGCAGCAGTAGTCTTGGTCTTCTTGGGGCTGGGCTTGGATTGGCCACCGCCGTTGGTCACGGGCGTCTTGATCGAGGTCTTGGCGCTGTTCTTTGCCGGGGCGACCTCCTTTTCAGCTTCAGCCTTGGGGGCAGCAGGCTCCTGGGCAGCCTGGGTAGGAGCGGCGGCAGCAGGGGCAGGGGCAGCCTGTGTAGCAGGGCCAAAGTAGTTGTTCTCCCAGGAGACAACCTGGCCGTCGATGGTGGCCGTGATCCACTCGGCACGCTTCTTCTTGCGCTGCTCGTGGAAGTGTTGGTGGCCGTGGCGGCGAGCGTGGACATGAGGAGAGGGAGCGATATCACGCTTCTTGTTATCAGAGCCGAGGTGGTAGACGGCAAACTCCTTGAGGTTAAAGGGGCCACGGACGTGGACGGAGAGCTGGAGGTTCCGAGTTCAGTTTCGTATCATGAGTGATAGATGGAGTGACTTACACCCTCGTCAAGCGGCGCAAGAGGACCGCTGTAAGGGACATCCTCAGTATCACACTGCTTGTTGTTTCCCATGTTGGTGACGGCCTTGTAGCTTCCACTGCCGGCAAAGCCTTCATACAGGATCTGCTTGACGGCGCCGCAGAAGAAGTTGCCGCCCTCGTTGAGAGCATTGCCCGTGCACTGCTGCGTCAAGGCCGAAGCCACGCCAGCCGAGGCCAGCAGGGCTGGAGTGGTAAACTTCATCTTTCAGACTTGTATCCTCAGATACGTGTGGGTATAGTTGGGAGTTTCAGTTGGTCGTTGTGGGACTTGTTTCCAAAGTCTCTCGAAACCGCAGGGCTGGGACAGGATAAAAAGGATCTGGTATGTGGTGTCTCCAAGACTCGAGACAGACAATAGAAGCCAAAGAGCGATCCAGTCGATCTTAAGGAGTGAATCAAAGACAAAGGAGTGGATGGTGAGAGGTGAGTCTCTTGCCAAAGAGGGATAGCTAGTGAGAGAGAGCGACAAAGATGTTTCGTCCCGGCCTTTGAAAGGAATGGAAACAGAAAGAGTCCGGGGAGGGTGGCCGTCCCCCCCTTCTTCAAGAAGCCTGAGCCTGACGGCGCTGAGAGATTAAAAGAGCTCTGAAGCGGCCTGGCCAAGGGCTCGGCGCATTTGCCCTCATCGTCCACCACCACCATCCCATCTGGTCTGGTCTGGTCGTGACCCCCCTGGGAATGCCGCCGCAATGTGGTTGGACGCCGTCGTTGCCAAGCTTTTTCGGGCCCCGGACTAGCGAGGCACCGAGTGACAGATCTTGTGCCTGGCATGAATGACCAGGGGGCCCCCATGAAGCATCACGGCTTCGTGGCCTAGGCTCGGTGGTGTGGGTGCGAGCCAATTGTTTCAGGATTCCCAAAACGCCAACCTGTAGCCAATCGAGGGCCCTGGATGACTTGGCCGAGGCGGTCAATTAAAAATTCAACACCATCATCATCGGTGCCAGTTGAGCCACTCTCTGGCGCGTAGCCCCAAAACTGCTGACTGTTCTTGTTGCTGCTGCGCCTTGCCCTGCCTTGGCTCACCGGCCATGGTCTGCTTCTGGTTTCGGGCCAAGAGCCTTGGTCGTGTGCCCAGCCGCGGCTTGTCAAATTGCACTCAAGAGACTTGCGTCGATGGGAATTTGCCCTGACGTCCCTTACTTCACCTCTCCTCGGTCTGGGCGCATCACAAGGGTGTCATAGTTGCAGGACACGTTGGAACACGCTCTCAGTCACACGCTTTCACTCAAGCTAAAGAATGCATGAGCAAACTTTTCTCGACCCGGCCGCTGAAACGTGGCAATCCTCCTGCGTTGGGCATCCTTTCCGATGGGACGGCTTACTCGAGAGGGGCTGGGAGGGCATTCTCGCCATGCCATGTTGTGCGCATGTCCTGTTCAGTATCTGGCAAGATGTTTGCGACGAGACCAACATCTTCTCACGTAGGCTTACTCTTGGCGGGTCTGGAGAATCCCTCAGATCCTTCAAGCCCCAAATCCCTCAGGTCGCTTGCGTCCATGGTCCAAAGGATCACTCGCCCAATGCAGCCGGTAAGAATGAGACGGTTGCGGCTGTGAGAAACAAAATCAGAGTTTGGAACGAGCATCCACGTGTGTTCCACTTGACTCGGGAGCGCCCATAGAGCCGGTTCCGTCTTGTCGGAAGTGGTGACAACGCATGGTTGCAATTGCCGACATTTAAAGCCTCTCAACAACGTTTCCGGTGGACAAACATGAGAGAATATCCTGTGATTCGTTCTCAGGTTGGGATGAACGGGGCCCATGGGTGTTAATTTTGCCTTAGTTGCGGAGCAGCCCAAAGACCCAGGACCCTTCATAGGTTTGCTCGAGTCTCTCTTCGGAACCGCTCGAGCATCTTTCATTGACCCGCCTGTTTCGGCCCTGGACCCTTGATGGTCTCGTGGCTTAGTCTTGTCAGCCAGGTATGGCGCCAACGACGGTGGTTGACAAGACAGAACAAGCGCATTCATCAGGATGGCAGGAAATGTCCAAATGACCGCCAAGGCTATCGACATCACTCTCCATTAGTCTCCAAAACATCCCTTACCCGTTTGGGGACAGTCCGTCGACCCCAATATGAAGACTTGTCAAGGTGAAATTGGTTCGCCTGGTTTGTTGGTCTTGATTCGTTGCGCCAAGATTTTCTTCATTTTGTATTTCCGAATCAAGAGCAAGCATAATATCTTGTCCAAAATCGGTTGCTATGTCAATGTATCGGATCTCCATAAGCCGTGTTGCGCTGTTGCGTCTTGAGCATCGCTTGTATGCGTTGTGTCCGTCTTCGCTCCTAATCGCAACGCTTCTCGACTCAGTCGTCGAAGCCACCCCATTCGCCATCACTGTCTCCGCTGTCTTCTTCCTTTTCCTGCATTTTCCTCTTCCTGCTCCCCTCGATAGCGCCTTGGCGGTTGTGCTCCTTGCGCCTCTCGTAGCCACTCTTGGACGTAATCTTGGCCTTGTTGCCGCTTCGTCGAGCTTCCACTCCCCGTTCCTTGAGCTTCTTCCGGTCTGCCTTGGCAACGTTGGGCAGGGCGTCCAGCAGCCACTTCTGCACTCCAGCCTCGTCGCCCGTCTTGCCAGCCTGCTTCTCGCTTGCCGCAATCACGTTGGCCACCATCTTCACAAAGGGGATATCCTCCTTGGTGTAAAAAGTCACTGCAACACCTCCTTCACGGCCAGCTCGGCCTGTTCGTCCAGCACGATGGACATAGCCTGCACTGGATCCGGGCACATCGTAGTTTACCACTCCGTTCACACCAGCAAAGTCAACACCACGCGCCAAAACGTCAGTAGTGATCAAGACCCAGATCTCACCGGCGCGGAACTTGCGCATGATTGCTGAGCGGGCCTTGTCGGTCAAGCCACTGTGTAGCGCAGAAATTCTCGCGGCGCCGCCAGCCTCGAGAGGAATATCGTATTTCAACTCTTCGTGTAACGCAGTGGCTCTGTCAATGGTCTGAGTGAATACAAGGAACGGAGGTCGAAGGGGAGGACCCGAGTCAATGCTCGACGTAGGGTGCAGTAGCTGGCGTAGAGCAAGCAGTTTACCCTGTTCCGTCGCCGTATATGTGAGCTTGTGGGTGATGTTTGGCACAGCCGTGTCCTTCAATCCTACAACCAGTCTGACAAGGGGCTTGGGCGTAATACCCAGTGCCTGAGCCCTTGAAGTCAACTTCTCAGTAACCAGGGACTCGATGTTAGATCCCATAGTGGCAGACCAGAATGAAAGTCGCAAGTCAGGACTCGTACACGCCGTCCAAACAGCCAGCATAGCCTCTCGGAACAGAGGGTCGAGGAGGACATCAGCCTCGTCCAAGACCAAATCTCGCACAGTCGGTAAGACTCTGTGGGTGTTTGAGGGGCCGGATGTGAGAAAGTTGAGTAGAAGCAGAGGCGTTGTAACCAGAATGTCGGCCTTGATGGCTGGCTTCGACTTGTCGTCTGCGTCCTTCTCTTCCTCAGACTCGGACTCCTTGTCGTCCTCATCCTCATCCTCAGAGCTATCTTCCGCCACATTCACTTGTTCAGCTGATAGTTGGGTGCCCTTCTTCATAGAAACAATCTTCAACCCCGTCCCGTGAGCGAGCTTCTGGCCTTCGCTAACGATTTGATGCACCAGCTCTCGGGTTGGCGCAACAATGACTGCCTCGAGTTCATGGATATCATGCAGGTCCTCTTTTGATCGCCTGCGCATGATGTCGTTGATAGTTGGGATGAGGAAGCTGATGGTTTTGCCGCTTCCGGTTGGGGCGATGGCGAGGAAATCAACACCACCGTCCAGTCCATCCTCCCCCTTCAAAGCCACCTCGGGGTGTAGAAGAAGAGGCAGACTGCCCATCTGGACTTCGGTCGGCACACGATAACCCTGGAAGACAAGGTTCTCGGCAACCCTGCGAGAGATGCCATAGGCGCTGCGGAGCTCGCCAAATGAGTCCAATGGCTGTGGGAAGAGCTGCTTCTTGGTATCCTTCTTCACCTCGACGGCCGCCTTCTTCTTTTTCTTCTTGGGTTTCTTGACCTTGGACTGATCCTCGGGCTTCGAAAGGAGAGTAATTTTTAGCCGGTGCGATCGTAGCAGCTGGCGACACTCATCCTCGCTCAGCAGCTGCGATGCGCGTGCAGGACTTGGTGCTCGCTCGGTCTCTTCCGTCTCGGGCTGAGGTTTAGGGGCGGGTTCGGCCTTGGGGGCGAAGAAGTCGACTTCTGGCAGCTCGTCATGGGCCTCGGCTTTGGGTTCGTCGCGAGTTCGCTTGCGCTTCTGTCCGCGGACCTCATCATGAAAGAGTTGAGGGTTGGTGTTTGTTCCAGCAGATGGGAGCTTCGACGTGGCGTTGTTGCCGCTGAGACCGACCTTGGTGGTCTTTTTGGTCCCGCGCGATAGAACTTTGAGGATATCCATTGCAATTACCAAACGCCTTGGTGATGGCGAGTGACTAGTCGCGAAAGTTGAAGGGAAAAGCACAATGTCGAGAATTGGGACAGAAATTTTGGTGGACCCTTGACGGAACAAACTGAGCTTCGGGCAGTGGGGTGTGGGGGCTGATGTGGCTGGTGAGACTCGAGTTTTCGCGCCACAGTTTTTATCACCAGCCACAAACGACGAGACAGTCAACGGGCACTAGACTTGGAGCAATGGGACTCTCCGAGCTCACCAACATCAACGACGGTTGAAAGATGGTTCATGGCGCGCCAGGAACGTTTAACATCCTGCTTCGAGAAGACATCTGGCCAATGAGATTTCCCCTTTTCCTGAAAGCCTGAGGTCATGATCGATTAGTGTCGATCACCGTCATAACTTCTCCAACTTGATGGCGGATTACATCCAAGACTGACGTCACACCAGTCTCCAAGAGGCCCAGCAATCAGGATTTCGACGCTGAGAATCATGGACTGACGAAGTACGCGTATGAGCTTGGCTTTGAGGTGTTTGTTCGTTTATAAGCTTGCCGGCCCTCTTGGATCGCTATTTGCATTGATGATCCTGAACCTTCCCAACTCATTTCATCGACGATAGCTTCACATTCACTCAAACAACACCGCCATCATGCCTACTATGCTCGGACTCACCACTGACCCGTCGCCTCACGGGCTCAATAGCAAAGAGAGCAAGTTTGGCGAGCGCTCCAGCAGCCGCGACATGGAGCTTGTGCCCCGGCAGGGCGGCAGCCTGACGTCGGGCATCGAGAACTCGGACTTTTTCAACGGCGGCAAGCAAAAGGAGCACCCTGACGACGAAGAGTCGGACGACGAGAAGCTCAACACCATCAAGGGCCGCAACCACGCCGCCGCCAAGGAGATGGAGACGCTGCTGTGGCGCGCCCTGTGCGACAAGCCCAAGAGCGCCCTCAAGTACATTGGCAAGGACGCCGTCATCTCTAACCGCTTCCTGTTTGGCGACCCGGAGCCACGCACCGCCGAGTCAGACCCGCCGCTGGAGGAAGAGATCAGGCACTGCGAGGAGTGGCTCGCCTACAAGATGCACGACCCCCAGGTGGTAGAGATTGGTCTCATGGCAGCTGCCATCGCCTATAGGGTCACCCTGTTCCGCCAGATCGACCAAGGGAACGGTCAGTACGGGATGCAGACGGTCGAGGCCACCTGCTCGAGCTCCTGGAGGCAGCTTGCGAGTGGAGACTGGGAGCTTTGCAGCATGTTTGCCAGTTAGAAATGGATAACTTGCGGGATATTACAGGCGTTTACGTGTATGGAGTAATGGCTTATCAAGCTGATTGGATTTCTGAAGGGAACTCGTTTGGATCAATAAGAAATATAACCATCTTCAACAACTGAAACCTATCCTCACGTATAATACCCGGTGACTAGGTGTCGTATCTCTTCACCCCAACCAATCCAGCCACTCTGGCTTAAAGGTTCCCTCCTCCTCATACCACACAAGATTTGTCGCCAATATGGCGATTGTCACCAGGAGAGAGACTAGAAGCACGAAGATCGTAACAGGCTCCATTCTCTTTCGCGATAAATCATCCATGTGCGGTTCGTTATTTACAATTAAACCGTAACTCGCCAGTGGAAACATCAGTGGGAAACAGTACATGACTGAGCGTTTATCAGAACCGATAAAGCCGGCTGCCATCAGCAGCATCAGTGCCAGCCTGCCCCAATAACAGCAAAGTTCCAAAACGTCGACCTTCTGCTGAAGATACTCAGTTGATCGAAGCAGTGCTTCTGGATCCAACTGCTCTTTCGAAGGGCCATAGTGGGACATCATGACGGTCAGCTGAACCATGACCCAACCCACTACGTAGCACCAAGTGATGATCTGGAAATAACATGGGACGACTGAGGCGGCAAGCTTGACAGCAGTGACAGCCACGGAGAGCAGGGTGATGATATCGATGACCATCGCAGCGTGACCCCGTGTAGGGGCTTGCCCTTCGAGCCTCTCGTCGAGTCGTGGATCCTCAGGCAACGGCCGCAGTGCAGTATGGCTGCGGAGGAAGAGAAGACCAGCCGCCCCGGCTTGTAGATCTGCGGTAAACACGCCAAACTCCCGGTACGGATTGCCATGGCATGACCTGATGGCTCTCCAGAGTATGAACAGGAGCGCGTGCAAGACAGTGGCCGCTTCGATGGCGCACTCCATAGGGTTGAGGCGCAAGAAAAAGAACAGGGCTCGGCCAAGGACACTGTATGGCCTTCTAAAAATCAAGCTGCCTTTGGGTTGCAGTAGCAGACATGTAGTCAAGGTGAGCAGCATCCCAAACATGCTGGCTGCTGAAAAGGTTGACTCATCATGATGGGTGTCGATTTTAGGCTCTCGCTCCAGCGACATGGCGTTGAGAGGCTCGGTCATGGAAGAAAAACTCTGGGAAAAACCAAGGGAATTGTACAAGGTCTTAGTTTCAGTTGTCAAGTTTGAGTTATCGAGCTATCTCGTCCCGAGCAAGTTATTGCACAATGCATAGCAAGGCCTCTCCTCTGGTCGCCCTGCGCCACAATAACCTGCCTTGGGCCAAGGCATACACGACGAGGCTGTGTCGAGCTCTTTGCATTGCCAAGACCATGCGCTTCTTTTCTCTTTTCTCTCTTCTCTCTGTTTTTACTCAACTCCACTCATGACTCGTTAGGAGCAGAAATCAGTCGCTGCGCAGTTTGCACTTCGGGAGACAGACTCTTGAGCGCCGAAGCAAGCTCATCGGCAGCCTGGTGCAGAGCTTCATCCGTTAGGGGCTCCAGTGCATCTAGGATAAACAATACCCGCGTAGTGTCGTCGGTCAACGCAGTTCTTGGGCCCTGTCTCCAGTTCCAGCGACGACAGGTGATGCCCGTATTGTCGCACCAGATGGGCTCACCGGGGGATGCGAGCTCCGACTGAGGTTCCCCGCCAGAAAAGGTCTGAAACTCTTCTGTGCCTGTCGCCCGTACCAAGAATGGTGATCCATCGTATTTGTCGAGATCTTCTCCACCAAGAGGGATCTGGTGCTTGACAGAAATGGCGTTGTAGATATCGGTCAACCGGTTGACGCGAGGGAGGCCGGCTTCGACACGACGTGTGAGAGCCTCCAGACTATTACGGGTCTTTTGCGGCTTGGCCCCGAAGCCCTTGTAGGCGGCTCTCCAGGCGGCGATGTGAGGGATCTCAGTGACGGGGTGCTTAGCCAGAAGCCCCTTGGCCGTCTTCTCGGCCTCTTGGAGGAGGGCTTCGCTAGCGGCGTCGCTGGGGCCCGGGGGAATGCCTTCGACAACTAGCAAGAGGACGCGGTAGTCAGGTCGCAGCTTGAAGATTTCCGGAGCAACGCGAGCGGCTTGCAAGAGGCTCTGTGCGATCTGTGTTCCGCTCATAGTGATGGAGTGACGAAGGCTGTCGTGATCTAGTGGTGGAAGATGAGAGAAAAGTGTAACACAAGGGATGCACGAGCATGCGGGGTCTTGCTCTTGATAGGTATTATAAAGTGTTTTTCAGTTATGCACGTAACATGGGAGTTATGTGATCGAGGTGAATCAACACTGACTAGACTCGGCTGGTTAACGTAACACGGCTCTTATGTCAACGGTCTCTCAGAACTAACAGCACACAGCTAGAAAAACTTTAAATGTTATCATTGCCTTGAATTCGTTTTTACATAATAGAGACAAAGATAAGAAGAAACTTGAAATGATCGCTTTTGGTAAAGGCAGCAATACTCAGCCAAAGGAATCTTATGGCCCGTTGGGCAAGTTTGTTTATAAGATAAGCAAAGAGTAAGAAGAGTCTGTGAGAAATCTTTTTTGCCTTGGATTTATTTCCTAATATTGTAAGGATAGCGTTATGCAAATGTGCAACGCGTCAAGAGTAAAAAATATCTTGTCACTTGAGCGGTTCAATGATAATCTCGAAGCTAGGCTTTGGTCCGCCTTTGGAAGCAATCTCATCTTCCCAGCTTCTCATCATCTCCCCAAACCTCGACTGATGCAGCTTGAACCTCTCTTGATCGCAGGCTGTCCTCGAAAAACCCTTGCGCTTTACGGCTCCCTCCAGACACAGACGAAGTCCACGGGGTCGCTTCAGGGGTAGGGCTTCGACCAGCTCATCAAAGCACATGGCGAAGAAATATCTCGGTGGGCTCCAGCTTGACACTGGCTCCTCTTCATCGTTGTACACGGTGTAGTCGATGTTGAAGACGTTTGTAGAACCAGTGATGTCGTCAGTCTCAGTGGTGGCTTGACACTCATTGACAGCAGAGTCCAAATCGCTTTGATGAGATTGCCATTGCTCCACTTCAACGTGATGTTGTTCCTGCCCCTGATCTGGGGCTTGTGCTCGTTCAAGGGAAGTTTGCAGCTCAAAGTTTGGTTCATCTCCCGATTGGAAGTCTGGTTCTGGGAGACACTCCTCTCCTAGGTCCGGCATGATGCCCATCGTAAAACTTCTCGATCGTTGCCGAACAGCGTGTTCAGTATCACAATCAAATCTTCTGCCAGAGCCTTCAGGAGAGCCATCGAAAGGATCATCACTGGTATTGCGCCGAGAGCTGTCGATGGCATGTTGGTTCTCTGCAGACTCCGGAGCCATAACCGCCACAGGAGCAGAAGTCGACGGCTGTGTGCCTCTCACGGAGGCTCCGCGAGTTCTTTGTCGTTTCTTCCTCGGATTGTCAGCGTAAGGCTCTAGACGTTCCAGGCACTCGTTCCCCATGATATAGCCTTGGCGATGGAGCGGCTGCCGCACTCTACCCGAGGTTGGACTGAGTTCTTCCGGCCGAGTAGGCGAGGAATACTCAGAGAGATAGCGTTCTGTCTCATTTGGCTGTTCTCGGTTGCGCCTGGGTGTCTTTGCTTGTCTGTCGTTATCCTCAAATTGGGGAGGAGCAGGGCGTTTTCCATGAGGGATGCTCTGGCTAGTAGTTAGCGCCGTGATCGAGCCTGCAAATACAGGAGACTCACAGAAGATCCTGGTACTTCTGGAGCGTTAGAGCCGTCTTGTATATCTTCCATGGTCACCTCTTCCGTCTGGGTGTGAATGGGTGGGCCCAGTTGCAGATTGGAGTTGTCAGGGGGCGATCGCCCAGGGAAATTCTCCAGTGCTTCAGACACGCCGTTTGGTGCAGAAGAGGGTTGGCTTGATTCACTGAGAAGAGTCAGTAAGTAACTAAGGGAGTATCGTGAACCAACCACTCACTCCAGGGGCGGAACAACTCGAGGATCATGGTCAGGATGACCAGATCCATTGACACTTGAGGCATTATAATCGTCCAAATCGATCACCGTTGCTTTGGTTGACCCTCCTTGACAAGACCTGTTGGCTGTTGATTCGGGGGCATTGACAGAGGCCGGCTTATTGGGAGACTTTTCGGGCGTCTTTCGCTGGCATAGCTCATTTTGTCGAAAAAAGAGCTGCGCCAGGAGGATTAAAAGTCTAAGAGAGAAGCCATATGAGTACTTACACTAAAAAGCAGAACAATTCTGGATTGACTCACTGGGCATGATCCCTTTCGTACTGAAGACGCTTGGTGATTGGGCTGTCGGGCCAAAACTCACGCCCCTGTTTCTCGAGAAACCCGCTCGCCATGTCGGAGAAGACTTTTTTATGAAAGCTGTCACTCCACCTAGTAAACGTGGGCCCGGGGTTACCATCCTCAGTGATAAACTCGGAGGCGAACTGCTTGATGGTCTTCTTGAAGGCTCTGGACTGATCGAACTCGCCCCTTCCAAACCCAAGAATCTCTCGAAGGTCTGTGATAGTCCGTACATTCTTGGTCTTGATACTCTCTAGACCTGACGCCCGTTGACGGTCGCTGCGGTTATCATCTGGCTCCATGATGGCGGTCATCAACGAGTTGGAGTCAAGGATGGACTCTTCAAGTGGGATATCTTTAAAGGTGCGGCGACCACGTGATTAGCTTAGATAGAGTGACTAAACACCAGAAAAAAATAGAAGTATTGTTACTCGGAGAGAGAAGGTGCGAGATGATGGTGCGTTTATTCATCTCTTGAGTACGGAAAGTTGGAGGAAGGCAAGGCATCAGCCAAGACAAAGTCTGCCTAGACCATGCCCTAGTTCAAGTCACTCTGCAGTCAAAGTTTAAACCAGAAACATGCCTTGTGGGTGCTTCTTGCTGAGCCTCGATCTGGTGTTGGTGTTGGCCCCGTATCCGGCCATGGCTAAGCATCTAATCAAGACACGGGGTTTTTTTTTTGGTTTTTTTTACGTCCCTAGGCTTATTGATTATATGATGGCAAGTACTGAATTGCTTGAATTGGCAATTTTGGTATTTAGATACATGCTTATTTCTATGACTACTCGTAAGTTATAGGCTAGAAGTGATTTCCAGGCTGACTCCATTTCGTATAGTGTTGGCTCTGCCTCTTTAAGCGCCCAGCGGCCACAACTGCGTGACCGAGGCATTGCATATGATTCCACACACCTGAAACATGATCTTTCGGCAATTACTTACACAGCACTGTGAGGCGTCTTTGGATACTAAAGTGGCCTACACTCTCTTGCTAGTACGAGTTGCGAGGCAGTGGAGGTTGAACCCCCTTTGCATAACTAGTCCAGGGTTCGACTCGTGACAACTACTCCAAAGGGGGCAATCCTATTCAGTGAAGCCCCTGTCACAGCTCTTAATAACTCTTGAACCTTGAGAACAAATTCCACCGCCAAAATTGCTGATATTCTTTCTCATGTCCATCAGTTATCGCTCTGCTTAAGCGCGCTCCTCTCCATTCATCTCGACCATGCGCTGGGTGACGGTGGTAGTCTTGTGGAAGCGGTAGGGCTTGATCTTTCGCTCAAAGAGCTCATCCAGCTCGGCAGCCGATCGTCTGCAAGTCAGTGTCAGCATGGCTCGTAGTTTCACAATGGGACAACGGGGGAAGGGAGTTGATCGTACCCCTTGGTCTCGGGAATCAAGAACCACATGCCGACAGTAAAGGGGGCGCCCAGACCAACATAGAGCCAAGCGGTCTTGAGGCCCCAGTTCCATTCCTCGGCATTGATCATGTACGGAAGAACAGTGCCGATGACGGTTCCTACCACACACGTAGAGGCAGCGGCAAAACCAGCCGTGTATGGACGAAGGCGCTGGGATGAGATCTCTCCAACGAAGCCCCAGCCAGTCGCACCGTTGGCCACCAGACCAATATCTATTTGTTGAGATGGATTAGCAGGTGGGCTTGAGCAATATTTTCGAGAGATAAGACCTACTCCATAGGACAGAAAAGAAGACCATGGCATTGTAAGTGGCTGAGCTCGAGGGCACTACTCCAAGGATGCCAACCACGACACAACAACCCCAGCTACAATGAGTATTAGTATCCATTCAGTATTGTCAGGGATACCAAAACTCACCAGATGGTGCTGCCGTAACAAGCCATCCAGCGACGGCCACTAGCATCAGCTAGGTAAATGACGACAATGCTGAAGAAGATGTTGATACCCGAGGTCATGCAGGTGATCTTGAAGGGGTCCTTGAGGCCGGCCTGCTGGAAGAAGTAGGTGGCGTAGCTGGCAAAGATGCCCAAGCCGATGAGTTGCTGTGTCATCAAAGTCCAGGCCGAAATCATGGTGCGCAGGCCGTCCTGGCCCCTGAAGATATTGTACCACTTTTCGCGGCTCTGCTCGGCCGCAATGGCACGCTCATGTTCGACGTTGATAAGGAGGAGGTTATACTGGTGGTCGACATCGTAGTCCTTGATGTCCCAGTGAAGCCTGTGGAGCATCTTCTTGGCCTCCTTTTCCTTGCCCCTCGACGCGCACCAGGCTGGGGACTCGGGCACCAAGAGGTAGATGATGATCATCAAGCCTATTTGAGACCACTGCGTGTATATAGGGGTCAGATAGTTGTCAGGCTCCTTCTCCAACATGACCTGCAGTGCCACAGGGGCAAAGAACTGGCCAGCAGAAAACCACAAGCTGTAACACATAAGCATTGCACCACGGATGCGAATAGGAGCCACCTCGGACAGGTAGGTAGGGATGGTAGTCTGGAGGCAGCCGACACCGATGCCGCCAAAGAGCTTCGCCACGAGCCAAACCTTCCAGTTCCTAGCCACGCACTCGAGGGTGATGCTGATGGTGAGAAGAGTCCACAGCCAGTACATCGCGAACTTCCTACCAAGCCGCGAGGAAAGGAAGGTCAGCGAGACCATGCCGATGATCTGTCCGACGGCTCCAATGGCGTTCCAGACGCTGAGTACGCTTGAAACGAGGTATTTGTCGCCGTTCTCGTTGGTCCCTGTACCAAATTGCTTGACAAAGCCCGAGTTGGCGATGATGTTTCCCATTATACTGCCAGCCACGTCAGCCATCTGCTCAAGCGGGCTTTCGACATCCGCAGAGTCTGAAAGAGGTTCACAAACCCGATCTGGTATCCATCTGTCGCCGCGCTCAGAGTCACCATGAAGCAGATGAAGGTGTTGACCTTGAACTTCTTGACCGTCTCCCAGAGGGTGAGGGTCTCGTAGCCGCTGACGCCCTGGCCGGCGGCCGCTGCCTCGGAGCTCAGCGTCTTCTCCTTCGTGGTGACGACGTCATTGTCAACATGCTCGACTGGAAGTGGCTTTTCGCCCGCTGTGTCAGAAGCTCCCATGTTGTGATCCTGGATGACAGAGCTGGACTGTGGAAGTGAAGACGAGACTATACAAGGTGAAGATGAGAGTGGCCCATAAGAGTTGGGATGTGAGACGGGTGCTGGATACAACTCTCAATATGAACTGGAGTAGGCCTTTATATAACCAAGTTCTCGGTTTAATACAGAGCGCAGACATGAGCAGACCAACATCCATTCATGGCCAGTCACTGTTTCCATCTTTACCAACCTCATCCACAGCCAGACCCATGCTCCAAGGCTTGGTATGCAGCATTATTTAGCCTGAAAGGAGGATGATCATGGCCCTTGCAAGTGCATCTGGCGTTTGGCCTTGGGAACATGCTAGAGTGCGCTCCTTACATGAGTCCTCTTTCGTCTGGAGCCATCCCACTGGGTCTGAACGATGTGCCCTATGGAAAAGGGACCAAGGACACTGTCAAGTTTCTTCTGCTAGGGCTCGACTCTACAATCAACGACAAAGCCTCCGCAGGACATGTCATGAGTAAGAGCCATAGCACTTGAGCAGGTTGATGATGAGTTTCCTCGCTAATGCAACGACGATCCTCCACTCCGAGATTTAAGCAGCCTCCCATCAATGGTACCATCTTCGCGGGGTTAGATAGACTAATAAGGTTACATGCACTACAATGTTGGTCCGGGGTCCCCATCTGGGGACTCCATCTGGGGCACCGGGATGGGATTCTTCTGTGGGGATACCACAATTGTCGTATTTTGTACGATAATACCCCCTCTAGGTATATCATTTGCGGCACACAATTGCACGAGAAGCCGAAAATGTACAGACTGCTCGGTCGAACAACTCACGGATTGTTCCATGTCTCGGGTTAATGAAAGTCGAGAGGCTCTCGGCACGTCAAGTACTAAATATCTCCTTATGTAGCTGAGTTACATGTCCCGTCATCCTCAACATCACTCTTCATCACACCAGACAGATCAAAGCCAATCCAAACATCTTTGTTCCCTCAATCACCTTATCGGCCTAATTATAAGCTCATAGTCCAGGCGAGACCCGTCCAGCTTGGCCTCCTGCATCTCCTGCTTTATGGTCGTGAGATAGATTTCCCTGACGTTTCTGTACTTGACCTCGTTGTAAAGAAAGACCTGGTACTGATCAGGCCGCTTCCCCATGAGCGAGACGCATAGGCCCTTGAGAGTTCCCTTGTCCTCCATGGGCAGCTCGTGGACCAGCTCTCTCAGGGAGCCGTTGAAGAAGGCACGCTCCGAGTATTTCCACACCACGGGCCGCATCTCGGTTTGATACACGGTAAAGGCAAAGGTCGGCTTGTGCGTGAGCGCGTCCTCGGCTTGAGGTTCTTCAGGCTGCTCTTTCCCCTTGACCACAGGAGCAGGCTGCTCTGGCTCTACAGAGTGAGAAGGCTGGCTTTGAGGCTTGTCTTGGATGTCATCATCAGTCTCGGGCCGGGCTGATGACACATTATCTTGGGGTGTTTCCTCCATGAGGTAAGCTTGAGCCTTGGGGGGTTCGTCAAGGGGAACATCCTCCAGCGGGTCCACCTCTGGCTGCTTCCGAGATGCCTCAGCTTCTGCCTCTGGCTCGGGAGCAGGTGCCTCTGACATTGGAGCAAGAGGTGCTTTGGCGGGAGGGTCGAGTACTGCAGACCTTCGTGCCCGGGCCTCCCTGTGAGCATCTTCACCGAGTTCAGGGCTCCCTTGGTGAGACAAGAATTCAAGGCCATCAATGCGGCTCAGGCCATCAGGGAGGACATAGTCATATAGCTGAGCCTGCCTCGTCTCTCCATCAGAGGTCTTGTTGTTTGTGACTTGGTCTACAGCTGGGTGTGACGGAGCATCACCATCGTCATCGTCGACGCCAGGGCACGCGGTCGCGACGGCAGCATTGCCTTGTTCTAGTCGAGGGCTCTTGGTCCGACGAGCTGCATCTTCAAGCTCGGTCTCGGCTGGTCTCTTTTCGCCTTGGTTGACCTATTCATTGGTTAGTTCACCAATTGACGTATCATGACCAGCATGAAAATGACTTACAGGGGGCGCAACTGTCTCTGGGCTGTTTGGAACGTCGTATGGATCTTGAGCAGGCACAGCATCTGCCTCCTCAGGAGCAACAGTGTGCGTCCGCTCTCTGGGTACACGTTTGGACGTTTCAAGGTAGTATTCGTCGATTTCATCCTCTACCGTTGCGGGTGGAGGTGCCATGGGGGGGAGGGACAACTCTGGTGAAGGGAAGCCAGGGTCACTATCGATGATCAGTCATGGTACGGACTAGACGGTGGTAATCGGGCAACTTACCGTAGGTACTTGGGGTTTCTGGGAGCTTCGTCATCGCTGGGGCTGTAATCGTTGAACGGGTCCGAGTCAAAGTCTGACAGCCCATCCACGTCGATGGGGGTCTCAAAGCTTGACCCCTGAGCTCGTGAAATGGGGCTTGATCTCACGGCATGAGAGCCTGTGGTCTTTGGGCTGTTTGGTTGTTGCTGAGCAGTCTGTTGTTGGACGGCATTGGTGGGTGTGGTGGGAAGCAGGGTGGCACGATACGCTGGCTTGATCTTGTACTTCTGGTTGTTCATCATGTCCTTGTTACGACGGAAGGCTAGTGGCATCAAGAGATCACAGATCCTAGAAGATGTTCAGATCAGCTTCTGTCTGTACCAAGTCGTAGTTCCTTGTCAGGGCGACTCACTTCTTACGGTCTTTAGAGAAACAGTATCCCTTCTTGTTGGCAGGAAAAGGCGGGTCGGGCCAGAAGTAAGAGCCCCGTCCGCCCTCTTGAAGGAACGAGGTGGCTAGCTGCCGGAAGATGTCATGGTTGAATTGAACCGATTTAGTGACTGCATTCCTCTGGAGGTTCTTCTTGGCCAAGAACTTGTCGGTGAAAGCCTTGAGAGTGTCGTCGAATTCCTGGACGAGGGCCTTGTCCGGGGCAGGGTTCTGGCCAGAAAGACCGAGATCTATGAGGACCTCTGAGATTTTTGGAAGCCTCTTGCATCGTCTGCTGGACCGACGTGCCTTTCTGGCGTGCTCGGGGAGTTCCATGTTGTCAAGGGGGAGATGTTATTGAGTGGATTAGGGAGTAAACGTCTGTGAGTAGGGAAAATTGATTGAGTGTTCTACTACAAGTAAAAGAGAAAGAATAGAATTAAAAGAGGTTGGGAACGATAGGAAGGAGTTGCCAGAGGGAACGGGTGCCTTCAGCGTGAATCTTGGCTATGCATCCCGCGCGGTGAAGGCCGACGCAGGGGGTCTATTACTTGAAGTGTACCAAGTACCGTAACAGGGTTTCATGTTGTACGCGAAGATCCCCCCTTCAGCTGAGGTACAGGTTATCTCGGCACCTGGAAGGGGGGGAGGAAGTCTGCCTTGCGCGCGTATATGGGTGTTGTATGGGGGGTGTGGGTGTTGGTGTTGGCCAGAAACCCCGGCCATGGCGGAGTCAAGGCGGTGATGGAATTGCGACATACATGACTCAATGGTGCTCTTTCCTCGCGCTCATTTAGATTTTAGAGTTTTCTTACAATATGGTCTCACTGAATCCTTGAAAATTTGCCTTGGGCTGGGGTTCATGGGGTGATGGCGGACTGTCTGCCTATGTTGGTTACCAACACTGTGGTTCGCCTTGCAAAGCCGCGCCGCAGCAATGACCAGCAAGGATGCCACAGGAGGAGAAAAACTCTTCAACACTCACAGTAGAGGTGAATCTTTTCTTATTCCAGGTGAGTTGTCCAAGCACTGATGAAGATGGTGTCCGGGAACGCCGAGTTACTGGATGACACGCCCGCGCGCTGAGCGTCCAGCCCTCGCCCAGACTCATATCTCCTCATTTCTCTTGACAATCTCTCTTGTCTCTTGAAGAAGTTTCCTCTCGGATGCTTCATCGTGCATATCCGGCGGAAGCCACGCGCGGCTCCCCTGCGTTCCACGATGGGGGGATTGCCCATCGCCGATTGAGGGCATCTAACGCCGCGAACGACAGACCAAGGCACCGCGATCTAACGCAGCTGCGTCCAGCTTCCAATGGTCAAGTGCCACGTACAAGGAGAACCCGATCAGAGCTGTTCGAGAACGATGAGGCTGGTCAGAGCGCAGTCCCCTTGTTGAAGGACTGTTGATGCCACCACGACTGCGTCCCTGCACCGATGCGACAGCTGCTTGCGCGTATCATCGAATGAAACGGGTTTCTAAATGCGGAAATTTGGGGGATAAGAGATGATGACTCTTGGTCAAAAGGGGTTGATGACCTCTGCAGATATCGTCCATCTTGGAGGCAGTTCACCAAGTGCAGGTCAGCGTAGCAACATATGGCTTGTTTCTTGCGCAAAGCATGGATGTCAAAAGAGCTGTAAACTGATTAACGTAGTCGTAGTGCACCCTAGAATCTAGTAGTGTTAGTTATATTTAACATGAATACTCCTTATAAACCCCCATGATTACTCTCAGTGCTTGCTCCCCTAAACTTCCACACCTTATCACACTAAATCCTTATGAGTAAAATAGGTAGGTAGTAATAATCCTTGTCTCTCAGCTCGTTTCATTAAAGTGGGACCAGTTTTTCCAGTTTATTCTCATACCCCCAGGCCTTCTTGGTTGCCTTATGCAGTTGGTTGACTTGCCCATGCAACATCTCCGAATTGGGCAACATCCCAAAGTCACAGCCATGTCACCATCGTTTTTTTGTTCACTGTGCGAAGTCTTGATATTTGCCTCATTTCATGAGAAAAACGATCCAAGAGTCTAGGTCAATTAGGAGGAGCTGTAGACAAGTTCATCTTTCCAAGTGGTGGGCTTTCAGCCAAGTTGCTCGACCAACTGGACTCGTTCAACAAGACAACTCTGTCATAGGTTCACGTTGGTACTTGTATCGCACCCATGACCCCCTATAAAACTTATTCAAAAAAGAAAAACTATTACGCACAAGCCTGCCCAGCTCCTCGATGTCGCCCGTTAACACCCCCGTTCGCAACCTACTCAGGGGTGTAGGCAGCCAGCTCAGCCAGCACAACCAAGAGGTGTTGGGAAACGCTCGATCTCTGTCCATCTCTTCTTGTTCTCTCTATCTCTCCCTTTGTCATTTCTCTCTATTCCATCTGGAATAATCCCCCTGCATTGTTAGTTGTGTGTTTCCACACGGGCTATCCTCGTGCTTTACCCTCATTGTTCATTGTTCCCTACTATAAATATCGGTCCCAATCTATTGTACATTCACAACCCCCAGGCCATGGACCAGGAAACTCGCCGCCGAAAGCCATCCAAGGCAGGTGAACGGGTCTTCAAGACAAAGTCTCACAACGTCCCCAACCTCACCGAGCTCCGCAAGTCACTCGGTTACGGGCATAGGGGAAAAGAGCAAGATATTGCCTTCAAGAAAGCCCTCACAACACAGGTCGAGACCTTTGTTTCCAAAGACAACCTGCCCGGTCTCAGCTTCACGCAGTGGAAGACGCCTGCCCATCAGAAAGGCCTCTGGGAGATGGCCAAGGATTTCCTTAACATCAAACAGAAAGGTCCTGAATTCTGGCCCGACGACCCCAACTCATCAAACAAGCGGCCTCTCGAGTACACGAGGGATTACGAAGAGTAAGTAAATTTTGTATATATATAGTACTCGAGGTCCTGACCTGGTAGGATACATCGCCTCTTGACAGAAGTGTTTTACCGCACAGTTCAGGAGCACAAGCGAAAACAGTCGACAACCCCAGCTACCAAAGAGTCGACCCGGAGACTCAAGATTACCTCCATGAAGCAATCTGATTCAAACAAGAACTCGAGCGAACAATCTTCCCGACAGGCCTGCCGAGACACCAGGGGCCAGAGCGCTGACGATCCCATTGAGCTCGATAACATGCAGTCTACCACAAATGCTTCTGCGCCATCCGCGTGAGCTGTTTCTGATACTACTTGAAGATTTCCATGCTCATCAATATGTCGCCAGGGATGTCGACCCGTTTGCAAGAACGTCTCTGATGTTCACTTTCAGACACTTTATGCCGCTTGAAGGAATGCCAGACGGCATCCCGCCTACTAGCGAGCCTGAAGAGCCTTCCGATCGAGTATGGGAGATACGGGATGATTATCTCGACCTTCAAGCCCCCCGAGATGACAATCCAACTTCGAATGTCCCTTCCCATATTACATCTGAAGATCCGTACCAAGTGCCCAACAGCCCGACACAGGAAACTCAAGTTGTACGTGCCGAACCTTCCAACCTCATGCATGCTTCATACTGACATTGATCAACAGCCTCGAGATCGTGGTAAACGGCCAGCGCAGCCATACTCCATTCAAGATGTTCGCCCAGCCAAAGTCCCTCGACAAGAACAAGACAACATAGAAGCCGTTGTAGGGCCATCCACCAGTGACCCGACTCTCAGTAACTTCTCTGCCAGCGGACCTTCTACCAGTAACTCGTCTTCCAGTTTTGCTCCCACCAGCGTCCCTTCCCAAGATGATCCGCCGGCCGATCCCCCTTCTGCTGCACCTGTCAAGAAAAGGAGCTACACTCATCATGTGCACGAAAGGATCCGATCCTCGAATCGGCGCCCGAAGCCAATTCAGCGCCCAGATTTTGCCCGCGAGGAGACCATGGACAGAGTCCTTCTCACCTCTTCTTCGGAAGATGAAGAAGAACAAGACAATGCCAGAGAGCGCAGGTTCCGAGAGCCGGCGCGCCCTACAGTCAATGTTCCCACCGACACGTCTCGCCATGAAAATCCCTCTAGTACTGCACCTCGTAGTAACGCTACAGCACCAGCAGCAGAGAAGCCATCGTCAAAGCCCCGTCAAAAGGGTTCCAAGAAACAGGCTTCGGCCAAGAAAAGCTCCAAGCCCAGGGCGCCTGTGTCCCGGCCTAGATCCAGCGCGAGGCGTAGTCCGGTGCAGGAATCCCCGGCCGGGCCCAGCACGGAGCGAAACTCTGCGCAGCGACAGGCCAATGGCAGCTCAAGATCCGGGACAGGAACGCGTCAGCCTCAAACCAGCCACTCTCAAATTGGTCAGCCCCATATGAATGAGCCCCAGACTGAGCGGAACCAGCCACCCCCTAACAACGATGTGCTAAGTGCAGAAGAGAGTCAAGTCATTAATGCTTCATCATTCCTCTTCTACAGATATGATGATAGAGGGTTCAGTTCCTGGACACCCACAGCCAACTTGTTCCAGATGACCCTCTCCGAACTGATGTTGGATCTGGGCTGGATAGGAACCAACGTCCAGCGCTTGTACATGAGGCTCGAAACGCCCTATGTATGGTGGTTGTGTGACACTGAGTCGGGCAACAATGACGAGTTCAACGACGTCATGCACAGCTTTATTCAGAAGATGCAAAGATGCTACCAGCGGGCCAAAGAGCCAAGCTTGAGGTTCGAGGTTCACTTTAGTCAGCAGCCGATGCCGATGTAAGAGCGAGGTTTATTAAAAGTGCGTTTCTTTCTTATTACTGTTTACGATTAAATAGGAATGCTTGCTTCAGTATGACGGACTTAATGGGCAACAAGATACACGCGGCTCTTCACGAATAGATTTCCTTATACTTATAGGCCTTTCAAGGGACGAAAGAAACAAACAGTGCGAGATCAGTTAGCAATTTATTTCTACTTCAGGTTTTTGAAGTCATGATACTTGACAGTCCAAACATATAAGCGCACTGAGAAGCAAAAAAACGCCAGAGGCAAAAACATACAACAGCGGGGATTCGCTGGTCGTCACCGACCCAACTACTAATCCGCCCCTCACTGGCTTATCTATGGGAGAGCGGACGGGATCCCGAGTTCTCCAGTGGGTATGGTCGTATGTACCAAGGTGGCTACCTAACTAAATTATAATGACCACGGAGATACCTGGTCGGTACTTAGGTGCACAAACACGTTTTGATAAGGTACCTAGACAGAACTTGCGTCTTGCTTCTAACCTAGAGATAGAAACTAACACTTCTAGAAACCCATCTTTACTAGTGTAATTAAGCAGCAAGCAAAGACATATCACAACTCTAGCTCTCCTACTATTACAATTATCCTTTTTCTAACATCCAGGATAACGATTTGACACATGAGTGACAGACCCGACTCAAGTGAGAAGCACCTAGCACAAATCTCAATTGGTACCGCCGTACCCAGGCAGGGAAGAATTAGGCCCCGTGGTTCGCCACTTTATTATTCTTAGGTTTGACTCAGGACTTTGAGATAGAAGTTTACATGTGCAACACTAAACCACATCGTTCATCCTATGGCCGGCCGGCTCCTCATGGATACCGTGTCAATGACATCTTTTTCTCACATGTTGGACTTATGCTTCTTCATACTTGGTGTCATTATGTTTCAACGCTTTCGCTGGCGACCATCTACATACATTGCACTCAGCGAAACCTACACCAAAGTCCAAGTGCCATCTGCAGCACATTCTCACTCCATTGGTGGTGCTAAACCAAAGCAGGCGCGACATGGGCAATTTTAAGAAAACGATCAATTGCTTGACATTAAGAGAAATTTTTCAAGCCAATTCAGAGTTGCTACGAGCGAGCTTGGCTCATCAAGTTGCGTCCAACATTATGGTAAATGCCACAAGTTCAGGTGGAAGCCAGATCCAAAACGCTCATCTGGTCACCAACAACGACCAGAACATCGTTCAAACTTGTGAATAATGGCTTTCTTGGAACACAGAATTAGAAAGAGAACCTCAGAATGCCAAAAATCATGACAAGGCAATTGTTGGACATGTCGCATTTTTCCCCAGCTCGTCAACATGTGTCCAAGCTGAGGTTTGGGGATTTCAGCTCACATAAGCATGTCACTATGGAATTATGCGGCATGGTTTAGCAAGCTCAGAAAGACATGTTTGACATGTCATTTCTTTAATCTTGAGCGGATTTGATGAATGCTCATCAGCTGATGATAAGTATTGGATAAAATGATCCTTGCTTGGTTCTCATCTGGAAATGCACATTGGTGGGGCATGCCACAGTGTACCTGTAATTCATTTGACACGGACTGATTGGAAGAGCTTCTCTATTCTTGATCATGCAACCAGTATAAATTCCGTAAATACATATCGCATGCAGTTGCTGAGTTGACCATAGTCATGACTGGTCCTCGTATGCATCCTCCTCATCCTCCTCCTCCCTCCCCTCCCCATACAGCACCTCACAGACACCAGCCAACGGAATATCCATGACGGCGTCCGTCCCCTCGCTCCAGATCTCGCGCCACCGCAGCTTCCCGTTCCCCTCAACCTTGCGCTCGCGGTTCCGCCCCCCGCGCAGCCTCCCCTTGGCGTCAATCTCTGCCAGCTTGCCCGCGCCGTCGACGATGGTCTCGACGCTCGAGAGCGGCTCCGTCAGCATCTCGGTGTTGTAAGCCGCCAATGCGACGTAGATGTACACGACCGTCATGACGATAAAGGCCGGGATCGCCAGCGCCCACCATCGGTTCGGGTAGTAGTAGATGCCCAGGGCGTGCAGGAACGGCGATGGGAGGTAGGCCCAGAGTAGATAAATGAGGAACGTCAAGCTACTGAAGAGGTACAGCACGAAGCCGTAATATTCGTACGTCGGTACTTTGGGCGCTGCGCGCGGCACAGGCGCCATGGCGTCGTCATCGGATGCATCTGGAGTCGTAGGTCGCGACGGCCGTAGGAGGGACGTGAGCGATGGCGATGGGGGGAGAGGCGTAGGAGGGCGACCGTAGAAAGGCGGCGCAAACAGATTCTGCGATAGCTGTCGTGGGGGAGAGTCTTCGCCGGACGAGCTGGCGCTCTGGTTGTCGCCGAGGATCTCGTCCTCTTCTTCGGAGCTGAGGGACATGCTGGCGGTCGTAACGTGAAGTTTACGATGCAAGGGTTAAAAAGATGCCATCGGGGCTTGTGACGTCGATCTAATTGAGGCCACTGGACCTCAAATACCGGGTACATCCGCTATGTGCATCCTAGCTTAGCGCAGGTACGCCACCTGCACTACCCTGAATTCCCAAACTCGAAGCTTTCAATCGTTCCATTCATGCTTTCTTGACTTAGTAGCGGCCTATGTTTTCTTAGTTAAACTCAATATCACTTTACAAACCAATCATACGCTTAATTTATGCATACTACCCAACCTTCCCAACGTGGCCTCTCACAGCAACGCTCTTCGTCGAACGCATAATGTCCAACTCACCAGCATGATCACCAGATCCACATCGTTCATGCAATCATTCTACTATATATCGAAGGAATTCATCATCATTAATCCATCTCTTTGGGTCTCTATGCCATATACATTGTACAAGAGCCTCCTCTTAAAACCCCCGAATTCACCCATCAATTGGGCATCTATACTCCCTCTCCCTCCCAACAACCCCATTCTCTTGACGCTCCTGCAGTTCATCCAGACAGCTCTGATGGTATACATGTCGGCACGCCAGCACCACCAGTGGCCCCATCGGCTTATCCTTATTGCCGCTCATGGCGCCGCCGCTGCTTGCTTCGATAAGCATGCTTGACGGTCTCATGTCGACTCCCTTGCCCTTAGACCTGGGGTCTGATTCTCCAGCATTACCCTTGGCTCTCTCTGCCGCGTCAGCCCGTCTCTCTTTCCTCCTCTCCTCTTCAATCGCTTGTTTGTCTTCCCACGCCTCAAATACCGCCGCACCAGCGACCCCGGGTCCCCAGACCCTTCGGTGGCACGCTTCACACGTGGATCCTCTGGGTCGCCAACCTCTCTGTCGAAGTTCGACTGATTCCTTGACATTGACAAACAGGCTGCGCTCAAGAAGGCGATTTGACAGCCCGAGAATTGACTCCTCATATGCGTACGCTGAGAATATTGAGCCAAGGACGGCTCGAAGGTCAGCTAGGTTCGGTGACGAAGCAGCCGCTTGTGTCAGGAAGGCCCGGAGAATGCGGAGAAAAGACAGGTTAGATCCTGCGTTCGACAAGAGTTTGGACCCTGGCTGAGACGTGTTCTGGCTCGAAGTCGCTGTAAGCAGCGATGTGAACGTGTGCTGGACTAGCGAGCGGAGGAGGGCAACCAGCTTCTCCTCGTCAAAACTGTCGTCACTGCTGGCGAGGTTTGCAGCAGAGCTAATTGCTGGAGATAGCTTCTTGGTGATCTGGACACAAGCGTCGATCAGACTCAGCCAAAGAGCCTCGTCAGGCGACAGTGCCTCGATCGCCGACTTTGGTGCTTTCATCTTCTGCACCACCTTTGTCCTTTTCGACGAAGACTTGGTCTGGCCTTGGCACAGCCAGATGCCGACGTGCACATACTTCTGGAGGCCTTGCAGCAGATCCTCTGCGGCGTATCCAAGAGCTTGCCCATTGTCTTGGTTTGCGGCTCCGGTCAAGAGGCCCTGCATGGCCGATTCCAAAGTTCCAAGGTGCTTGACCAGTCGCTCCATAGCATCCTTGACCTGGCCCTCGCGGGCCATCAGCACAACGGCTGCGTCAATCACGCCCGTCTCCTCCATTGTCGGGAGCAGTTTCTCCAGCCTCAAGTTGGTGGACTGCACCAGACCGACATAGTCTGACACATGAGCCGGTTCAAATTTGCACATTAGCTGAACATAGCGCTCGACAAGGTCACGCGCCGCTGTTGTCTTGTCTTCTGGCGCTGCTTCCTCGGGCTCCAACAGGGTCTTCAGATACGAATGCTGCAAGTCTTGAGCGTCCTCTGCCGAATCGAGGATGTGTTGATGAAGCTCAAGTTCTTGAGCAACAAACGTTTTCGCTGCGTCCTCGGCGCCAAGTTCAAGGAGATCTCGAGCATGCTCCTTGACAACAGTGAGAACATCATTGACCTGGCGGGCGCTCAAACCCGCTTGGGGCCGCAGACAATCCGCGAGACATTCAAACACCAACTCCTGTTCCTCCGGGTCCTCAAAATAAGTTTGAACAAGCTTGCCGTATTGCTTGTCGGTCTTGTAGATGCGCTTCAAAATGCGATAGAAACCAGCCTTCTTGAACAATGGCATCAGATCCGGCATATCTGAGGGATGATAGACAGATAGAAGATACTCGGCGCTGAGCTGCGCATCCTCCGCCAGGTCAAGCCCGGGATAATTGCAGAGCCCAGTAAGCACGCGCGAGAGTGTCGTGCCCGAGAATAGGAGGTATTGGGGAAACTTGGGGAGATTTCGTGCAATGAACATGTCGAGATAAATGGTGTCCTCGGGGGCAAAGTCATCTGGGTTCATGACATCAAGTAGAATCGACAGGACGTACTGTCGGTTTATGGTCTGCCCAAAGATCAGCTCCTCAGGCAGATCCTTAGAGCCCCCGTTCATGTACTGGTCATTCGAGTCATTCAAGAATGGATCCTCGAATGCTTCGTTCAACACACTCAAGAAACTGGGCGCGTCAAGCTTTAGGATCATACGAAGGTATGGGAACGAAGGTTGCGAGTCGGCGTTGGGGATGGTGCGGAACTCTTGTCCGCTACCTCTGGGCCAAGCGATGGTTCTTCCCGAGAAGAGAAACCAATAGATCTCAGCCTTTGCCTTGATCGCCACCTCGTCGCTCATAGGCTCCTCGTTCGGATACACTCTCCCAGTCAGGGTGTAAGAGAGGTAAGGGAACATCTTGAAGGCGTTGATGCTGAAAAAGTCATCTGCCGGATTACTCGCTGCAAAGTCTCCATCCACCATGAGGGGGACCAACAGAGTAAGAAGATCGATCATGGGAGTGATGTAGTCGCCGAGGGCCTGGTTCCAGACGTAGATGAGGGCATCGTACAGGCTGTGCTGCTTGCACAATAGGGTTATCTGATCCAGATCAAGCGTTGCCGTCTCCATGTGGCAGATCATCTCCTCAAGCCTACTCTCCCATCCTCGACTGACATAGTGTGAAACCATATCTTTGACCACCGCGGGAGGCACAATCGAGATGGTCTTTTCGAGGATGCAAGGCTCAAGGCACTCGAGAAAGATGCCACCAATGTCGGCGTCATCGTACCAATCGTACATGTCCTCGAAGAGGTAGTCTGTGTTGTCAATGCTCTGACAGGCGGCGAAACACGTCTCCGCCAGCTGCTTCATATGCTCGTCGTTATATGTTTCAGGATTCTTTGGACGTTGACCAAAGGCGTATTTCAATGAAGCGCTGATGATCTCCATGATCTTGTCTCGAACCATGGAATGGCGCAACACAGGGTCTTCAGGCAATCCCACTGTGAGCTTGTCGGCGTCGCCAGTATAGTACGAGGTGGCCAGCTGAATGGCGCCGATGTAGTCACCATTCTCCATCATGGCAATCAGCCTGTCTGCCCAGTTTGAAAGTGCGCCAATTGACACTTCGTTGAAGCCGAGGGTGAATATCCTCCCCTTGTATGCCTTGAAGCTCATGTAAAACGCGTCGGCGACGACTCCATGCATGGTCGAGTCGTCTTCGTCCAACTGCTCAACGAGAGTATGCAGTTGCTTTGAGAACAAGTCTGTGTGGTAAATGTACTTTTGCAAAAGGTCAAAAGCCTCCGTCATGCGCATGCTCCGGTCCTCAAGAACGATCATCCTCTGTGAGATAGTGAGAACTGCAAGCACTGACCGGCTTAGCCATTGCACAGCAACAATTGCCTCCCCGCACTTCCATCGACTCCGTGCCTTGAACCTGTATGAGGCAGGCTGGTCCTTGTCTTCGCGAGGATATTCGTCCACATCCAGTACCGTCAGGATATTCGACCAGCAATAGGCGAGCTTCACCTTGGAAATGTCGCTACCAGTATGAGGATCTGGGACCTTTAGCTTGACAGCCGGGAACCAGGCCAAGCAGCCCGTCATAGCACTGTGCGGTGGAACATCCTTGGGACGTGCCGACTTGTGCTGGGTTTGGGCCACAGGAGTGGTCGAGACAATGACCAGAAGATAAGGCGTTAGCATGGCCGTCAAACCCAGCGTATCAGTCGAGCACTCGACGTTGCCCAGGGGCAGAGGCGCAAAGGCGAGAACCGTGCTGGGCTTGACTGTTTTCCCTGCAGGAGTTGGCGCATCTGGGTAGCGACCGAGGATCCTGTGCGTCTTGACAGTCCGTCCAAGTGCGCCCGTTCCCCGAGTCGCCAAATGTGAGAACGCCATGCCACGATCGTCGGCTGAAACAAGAGCCGTATGCCGAGTTCCTAGGAAACCAAGATGCGTGACTGAGACACCAGGCATATGGCCATCAGCCGTGCGGTTGTTGAGATGCGAATGGTCCAAGTGCGGGATAGTTAAGAACGGCCTGGATGCGCGACTCGTGTCCCAGGTAAAGATGTTGCCATTTGCATGTCCTCCAGCAATCGTGGTGTGGTCAGCGGAGACCGCGATGGCAGTGATCGGCCCAGATTCGACGGCTAGATCATGTCAGTATATCGTCCATCAGCACGCATTGGAGCTTACCTTTGGTTCCTGGGCCGATGATCATTTTCAAGTTTTGGTTGTAATCAAACACAAGTATTATTCCCTTGGACGTCCCCAACACTATCGTAGCCGACACCGCAAGGCACGTCGGCGATCCAAAGTTTCGCTTTCCCGCTTCCGAAAACGCATGGCTGTTCAGCTTCCGCAGCCTCGTCCAGCGCACCACCTCCCATGGCGGCGTTGGCGTTTCGAGGTCGGCTTGGTCGAGGAGGAATTGAGAGCTAAGAGAGACATTACGGCTATGACTGGAAAGAAAGGGGAAACCCGGCGATGAGGAGCGAGGAGTATGGTTGGCGGATGAGGAGATGCGGGATTGGAATCGACGGTCGAACGGTCTGAAAGAAGGCGAGGGACTACTCAAGCCGGGGCGCGAGGCTACAGATGGTAGAATGCTGCTGCCGGGTGAAGAGATACAGGAACCCTATGCCTGTTAGATGAGCCTGAACGAGCAAGGACGAAATCATTCCCACCTGGATCGATGGAGTATCATCAGGTCCCGATAAGACCGAATCGATCGGACTCCCGGCTCGCTTCGGAAGCCCATGAAAGGAGCTGCCACCGAGAGAGCTCACATCCGAACCATCCTGATGCTGCTGCTGCATAATCTCGCGATATCGATTCGTCACGGATCCGTTCCCTATGGCGACTGGTGCTGGATGATGGTCAGGCTCGTCGTCGTCCGAGTCGAGTGAACCAACAGCACCACCACCAACACCAACACCAGCCTCCTCTGGCGCATCGTTTATCGTGTCGCCATTGTCCGAGCCCACGTCTCCCGCAAGAGACAAATCTTCTGGATCGGCCATTGCTCCGTGAATTCCATCACTGCATGCGCAAACACTACCGCGTCGAGGTCATGGCCTGCGTAGGGGGAAAGCTGCTGGGTGGCTGTGGTTGCGACGACGCAAGAGTGGGTGGATGGATGGTGAGGTATGGAGCTCGTTCGAGGATCGTGTCGGAGGGGCAACGCAGCGGCTTCCCAGCTCTCGTACGTTGAGCTGAGGGGAGAAATGATTACCGGCTGCTTCTGTCGTTTTCATGCAACAGCTGCTCGGCTGTATTCGCTCAAAAGCCTCGATTTCCCAAGGCGTGCGCAAGTTGGAGCTATGTCGAGCTACGTAGTTCGTAATTCGCATGCAAGCCCCGTTTTGGTGCCTTAACAGTGGAGGTTGGTAGGTCGCGGCGCAGCCGAACGCAGGCAGCCAGACAGCCTAGAGAAACGCCTGGAGCGGGCCGGTGATTCTCCGGACCACCTGCGCTGTGACGTCTTTCTGGGGGTGGCATGCCATCGCGACGGGAGTCCCACATGATGGAAGCTTCTTAATGCTACACCCCATCCCGACGCGACAGACTGTTTCTCAGAACGTAGTCTTCCTTGCATAAAAGCCCAAAATGTCTTCAATTGGGCCCCAACTACCACCACATCTGTCCAAACGGAAGCGCACACCAGAAAGAGACGCTTCAGCTCCAAGCAAACACCGTCGAAGCGAGTCGCCAGCAAAGAATAAAGACGAGATCGACCTCGATGATTCAGACGACGACTACGGCCCCAGCGCGCCCGCACCCCAAAAGGCCTCTATCGGCCCCTCACTACCACCGTCCAACAAAGATGAGATAGACCTCGACTCGGGCTCCGACTCAGATACAGGACCAGCACCGCCAAAACCAACAATCGGTCCTGCGCCGCCGCCCGCTGATCTCTCAACGCGCCCTAATACCGGCCCCGACTCAGACTCAGATTCAGAAGATGACTACGGCCCTGCTCTCCCCGGCGCCTCCAACGCCAACAAACCCACGATAGGCCCGCAGCTGCCTTCAGCTGAGCCAGCTCCCCAGCGAGATTCCTGGATGCTCGCGCCACCATCTGCCTCTGGATATTCGGAGCGCGACCCAACAAAGATGCGCAATCGCAAATTCGCCTCCAAGCCAGCTTCTTCATCTGGTCCCTCGACTGTGTCTTCCATCTGGATAGAGACCCCTGAAGAGAAGCTCAAGCGCTTGCAGGACTCGGTCCTCGGGCGCGGCGACAAGACGGTGGAAACGAATCCGAAGGCGACCATGGCCAAGGATGAAGAGGAGCGGAATCGCAAGATATCTGCCAACATTGAGGCTCAAAGGGGCAAGAGTCTGTACGCTGAGCATCAAGCTCAGAGGGAAAAGGATGGAGAGAAGGCAGAGGAGGAGGATGACCCGAGTAAACGAGGCTTCGACAGAGAAAAGGACATGGCAATAGGCGGGAAAATCGGGACGGCTCAGAGGAGGGAGCTGATGAACAAGGCTGCCAACTTTGGAGGCAGATTTCAGAAAGGCTCCTACTTGTAGCACCTCAACACTGCAGCAATCTGATGTACAGTATGATTGGCCGCCAACAGGCGTTCTCATGTTACGGCACCGTTTGTCACGATAGATACGAGATTTCAAAAGATATAGACGGAACAAGTTCTCATTGTACCATCTGGCTACCGAAGATGTCCATAATCACCAAACTCCGCCGCTCCATTCCTTCCCAGCTGAAACCATGTTTTCCAGCCCGATGCAAGTACAATACCTCCCGTCTTACACATGAAGCCGTTGATAAAAATCAGGATACCCCCCACGCTACCCTTGCCCTCTACCTCGACGCATGCAAAGCCAGCGACCCCTCACATGCCCATACCAGGGGTATATATAGCTCATCAAGCCCTATACGTCCTCGGATACTCATCCACATACCTACCTCCTACCCATCTTGCTTTCCCACGTGTATCTTATGCGGTCTGAAACAAACATGCCGTGTCATAAAAGTCGAGTGCTTTATAGTGTGAAGATTCATGACGGTTGTGCCCTGCGTATGACGGCCGGGTAATAAAGAGAGAAAACCATCGCTAGCGAGAAATATCGTGTCGTTATGTAAGAAGAATGGAAAACGGAAAGCCACATTTATTGAGCAGCAGCCGGGGGACGATTTGCGGCTTCAAGTTGTGATGGTGTTACAGTCTCGGCGGCGCCGCTGTTCTGACTTGGAGGCTGGTCTTGTCGTCGTCGACCGAAGCGGAAGGCGCCGCGTACAGATGACAGTACTCCGCCATTCGACGCCCGAGTAGTTTCCGAGCTCTGCTGAGTCTGATCAGGTTGTGTGGCCTGCTCTGTACCCTCAGGTCTTCGCTCAGATCGCCGGCGTTGGGGCGCTTCTGAGGACGGGGGTGCGTTTTGTGCGGCACGAGGACCCCGGACCCAAGCAGAGCGAATCGCAGCAGGAAGGTTGAAACGAGGGTTGTTACGGGGATCAAAGCTGGATCCGTTGTTGGCGGTGGCATCGTTCGAGGCTTCGGGAACGGGTCGAGGCTTGGGGACATAGTAGTCGGCCTTGCAGAGCGGACAGCAGGCTCGGCGGCTCGTCAACCATGGGTCAAGACAGACAGCGTGGAAGGCGTGACCACAAGTCAGTCCACGGACGTCGTCATCATCCTCCAGTGTATCAATGCAAATAGCACAGGTGTCACCAGGGGCCTCCAAACACTCGGGTGGCAGGGCACCATCGATGTGGTCGTCGTCGTCATCCGTATCCTCACTTGAAATACGTTGAAGCCGATTGTTGTTTGTTGTCTGCTCGGTCGAGGTCTGACCGGTCTCGGCGGGTGTTGTTGTGGTTTCCTTGGGTTTCTCGTCTTTGGGCTTCTCATCCTTGGGCTTATCGTCAGCTACCACAGCCGTGGCTGCGGTAGGTGCCGGCGTCTCTGCCGGATTGCTTGCTCCCGTCGCCTCACCTTCACCCCTCGCGGCCACGGCACTGGTAGATGGTCGTCCATCGGTCGAGTCGCGTTCCTTGGTTGAAAAGTCTGGCACAATTCCATCGGCTTCTCGTATGCTGTTGGGTCGGGTCGGGGGAGCCGAAACGCCGCCAGTGGTGGGAAGACCCTCCCTCGCACGATCGGAGACCCATGTCTTGTATTTCATCATGGGGAACTTGTCGTTCACCTCGTCCATCGTCATCAACTTCTTCTCGCGACGTCGACGATGAGGCCGAGGCATGTTTTCGAGCGTGATGGGCTCGCCGTCTTCGTTCATTCGCATCTGGCGGTTCCGAGCGTTGTATCGGAAGCAGTACTTGACACCAACAATAATCCTGAGAAAAGTTGTTAGTGGCGTTGCATCTTTTGCAATCCAGCCACAGTGCATGTGATTTGGACGCAAGCGGAGCTCACCATAAATTCGTAAAGACGACACCAAAGCCGAGGGCAACAAAGAATAAAAGAGGTGAGCTGGACCCATTATTGTTGTTATTGTTGTCGCGGTTTCCGGTCTCGCTCGTCTGGGCACTGGCACTGGAGGATGTGGTTGAGGACGAGTCCTCGGGAGCGGCGGCGCGGGCGACGATATGAGTGACCTCGGTCAACAACTGATTGATGACGGTCATGTTTACGGTCGGAGGAGAGCGACAGCAGACACAGAGCGATGGAAGGCTGGCTCGAATTGACTCTCGGGCTGCCGTACGGGTACCATGGGCCGTTCAAGGCCAGAAACTCTCGCGGAAGGACCAGGGCGCCTGGCGCAGCGGGTGCAGCACGGCAAATGCAGGGCCAGGCACTTTATTCCAGCGGTTGCGTCAACATCAAACGATCAACCTTGAGCCGAGAAAAGTTATCCGCAGCCAAAAACTCTTGTTCTTCTTTTTCTCCTCGTAACAAGCGAGAGAAGAGAAAAAAAAGAGGGATGGTGATGATAGGTTTGATGGGGTGAGGATGAGCGGCGGAGGGCGGAGGTGCAGTGGAGTGGCAGGACAAGGCAAGAGAGGGAAGAGATCCCAGAGCAGGCGCGAGTGTGGACGCCCTCTGGATAAAAAGAGAGCAAGAGCAGAGGACGACGAAGGAGGAATGGGGGATGGGGCGAGCGAAACCGGGCCGGGGGTGGAATGACGGGATCTGAGTGGTCAACGATGATAGGTGTGTGGGGCCAACGCCGTGGTGAACACTGTGCAAGGGACCTGGCCTGACGCTCTCAGCCCGGAGCACACCCAAGCACAGGGCCTATGATGGAGGGGCCCTCCCTCACGGCGGGCCTAGAGATTCTGGAGATGCCCTCGGGCAGTGGAGAGACAGGCCTGAAAGAGGGAGGTCGCTGGAGGTTGGCGTTACTGACAGGGGGCCTTTACAGCAAGGGGGATGAGGGGAGGACGGCCAAGTCTTTCCACAATCTGCCTGTGCGACACAGAACAACCGAATGCTTTTTGCCCCGGCCGCTGTGACCCGCTGGCGGTCTGATGTCCGTGGCTGGAATCCCTCCGTCTCGTCTCAAAATGCCTCTTTGTGCCTCTGGAGTCTGGGGTGGTGGTTTCTGAGAGGTCGGGGCCCGCGGACGGTTCGGTGGTTGGTGGGATGGCCTGCCGCTTCGAGACTGGCGAGACTTTTTTATCTCTCGTTATTGTTGTTTTTCCCCTCTTTGCTGGGGCCTCGACTGCTGGGCCGTTAAAGTGAGGACTCGAGATACATATGTACAATGGGTCGACGAGGCATTTTAAAGAGCAGAGGATGGACTGGACTGGACCCAGGCCGGTTCAACACAGCGTGGAGCATCTGCTTGTCCGCATTGTGGCCTCGGACTTGGCGTATTGGCTTGTAGCCGGATTTGTGATTCAATCAACAACAATACAAGCGGATTGGATGAATGGATTTCCTCGTTACGGCCAAGAGGCTTCAGCACCTGGAGAGTGTGACAGTCACAACAGGGGATGGTTCACCTCACTCGACGGACGGGATAATGGTTCGTGTTGGCAACCGTGCTCCCTCCAACGCCAGCCAGCCAGATGATACGCCGTGCCGTACGCAAATGACATTTCCATCCGTCCTCGTTCGTCCCGGCTTCGACTTGCTTTACAGGACACCACAATACGCATACGCAGCACACCGCAGGCTTCAGCAACTCTTGGGATGACGACGCTCGTATTAAACTTCTCTCTTCTAAGGGTCTAGACGGAGGTCCCTTTTCGCATGGACTAATGGACTCCTCCGTAACGCATCCTTACGCCGGGCGAGTTCACCTTTCCCTCTGCTGCCGCTGACATTCGTGGCGCAGCGCCGCGGGGGAGGTGGAGCCCTGAAGCACTGAAAGCATGGGGATGACGGGGGTCTCCTGGCCCCAGAGCGGGTCGTCGTCTTGATTCCATGTTTGACGGCGATCTCTCTTTTGTCTGGTCCTGGCAAAAGACGAACTTTGATTGTCGGCGGCTCGCGGGTTGTGGGAGACACCGCTTCTAGGGAAACTCTATTGATATTGCAGCCTTCAATTGAGAAGCTATCGACAAGCATCTCGAGCACAGGCTCTACTCACCTCGCATGCCGTCATCTCACCACCCCGTCATGATAAAAGTCGCCACTCGACAACACGCCAGCGCAACTCTCCGAGAAGCCGGTTTAGACCGCTAGGAGCTGTCATCGCTATTCATGTGTATTGTTTATTATTATTCTTGACTTTTTCTTCTTCGCTTGCTCCTCCGGCCCAAACCTCGACCGACCGCGCTTCTCGCGGCCTTCTCCACTTGATGCCGACCCAGCTTGTCTCAGCCCCGTCCCGCCCGGCCCGCGCGAAGCTCCTTATTCTACCTTTGCAAGTCCGGGCATCGTCATAAGCTATCCGTCGAGTAAGAGGCATGAGCAAGAACATTGCCCCTATCTCATTCACCTATCTCTTGCAAAAAGGGGGCTGATGTTGTGATAGTCAGCTGCCGACCGCCCTCAAGGGTCTAGACAAGCGGCACAGCCCCACGAGTATCCAAAAGCTTGGTTGAGCTTGACTTCACCGTGGCGGCAAACGCATGCAGATCTAGAACTGCCCATTGTGTGAGCTCCGAGTTGCTGGAATAGCCTCCGGATCTAGCTCCCGTGATTGTCCCCCTTGTGAAACCAGCCATCCGAGATATCCAGTCCGCCGGCATGCGCAGATCAAGCCCCGGGACGCCGTTGACTTGAGCACGCGTAGGTGGTGCTGTAGATTTGTCGATTTGTGTCGCAACGCCAGGGATGCACAAGGATCATGAGAATGACGATGTTCCTGCAAATGTGCTACGTGACAGCCAAGGATGGAATCATGTATGATGAAACTCGGTTCCCCATTGACAGCTGTCTCACAATGCAGACGGACATCGTCATCTTTGCAGTAATACCAAGAGCAAATCGTAAAGGTCGCATCTTGCGCGTCCTTGACAATCTGGGCGGCCCTCTAAGCAACCCGCACCGAAACCTCGAGCCCGGCGCTGAAACGAACTGGGAACGAACCCATAGAGGGATTCGAGGTAAACCACAGTGCATCTCAGCAAGCTCTCGCACGGCTCCTAGCGCCGATTTCAGCTGTGTGGGTTGTCTCGTTGCGTTGTTCACCACTCTCTTGTCTACAGTCCAGTCTAGCCTGGACTGCATGGATGGGCTGCCCCAGGGATGGCGCGCTGCGCTGCACCCCCGTCTGGCCCTGTTCTTGTTGCTCTCCGCGGTGGCGATTGGATCGCCAAAATGCCTCGTCCTCTCTCTGGTGCGGTCAGCGGCGAGCTGCCAGGGACGGGAATAAGGCCCAAGGCCATTCAAGGACCTCCAATCGGCCGGAATGCGCGGACGACGGAAGAAGCGGCTTGTTCGGCAGCAACGGGCACATGCACAATCCATTTCTTCGGGTCAGTCTTGTGCTTCTTTTTTTGTTTATTCACCGTTGTTTTTCTTCCTGTTGATCTTCCCGTACATCCCGGCAGTTGACGACTTCTTCCTGGTCTTCCTGACGGGGCTATGACGCATCCATTGGATCCTCCAAAAGGCCTGACTGTCAGACGACCAGCGAATAACAAAGTCCCCATGTCAGATCTTGACTCTGGACCGTTGCTGCTAAACGCCGGGAATCTCGGGTTTGGTCAAAGTTAATTGGGAGTTTGGAATTTTACTCTGGTCGAATGCCGGCGAGCGTACCGGCGCCGTTGTTCCTGTCGTCGTCAACATCGGGCTGTGCAAGAGATCAATCATGCAGCTTTTATACGCCTGCAGCGTATTGGGCATATTCCGTATCTGATCGAAACTATAATCCTTGGCTTTCTGACGCAAGATCATTTTATTACTCAGCCATGGCAGTGGAGTGGATGACAGTTGTGAGTTGTCTTGGGCCTCATGATCCTTCTTGTTGATGAGCCTCGCAGGCTCTCTACGAGGCTGTCAGGCTGCCAGTGATCTTGTCAATTTCTGTTCAGAGGATGGATGGACCCTGACTCTCACCAACATTAATTAATTGAATTAGTCAGGCGGCGCCTCGACGATCCCAATGCTCGGTGTCTCATTGACCCGCGTCCCGGCTGGAAAAGCTTAACAGGTCGTCCTTCCACAACGGGCGCCAGACAGCAATAGTCTCTCAGCCAAGCAAGACGCCATCGACAGAAACTCCCATTCTCCCGCTTCCCCGCGTGTGCGCCCAGACGAGACGGCGTCGCATCGCTTCATGACTCTCCTCCCCTTGGTGCTACCCCCGCCTCGAGCCAGGTTCATGATGGGGTATCGTTTACCGCGGGGCGGAGAAAGGATGGCTTCAGCCTCGGTCTATGGGCGGCGTCAGAATCGTACCATTGATTCAAGATTCAAGAAGAATCATCCGTGCTCGCTTGAACAATCAATACATGGGATGCAAGCGAACAACAAGAGTCTCCAGTAGAAAAAAGCCTCTGAAAGAATGGACCAGTTAGAAGCCCTCTCTTGCTTCTCCGTATCAATTTCCGAATTAGGTTTTTGGGTGTCTCCATCCCTGCCCCACGCAAAAACCCCAAATGCAGCCTGAATGCGGCGGCGTCCATCTTGACAAACATCCAATCTCTTGAACGTGATCAGCATCTCAACAAATCGCGTGTACAACCGCGTCTCCAACATTCCGTGATGCCTCCTACTCAACTGCCCGAGTCGGGAAACCCTCTGTGAGTTTTTCCCTGTCCCTCAAAGCTTGATTCTCGCGCCCTCTTAGCAAACCAAACCCCCCGTTCAGGTGGCGGTGCAGAACACATCACCCCCCGGCAGAGCGACAGTGGAGAGGGCGCAATTCGAGTCAGGTCCATTGAGAGAAAGTGTGTGTGGGCTGATTCTTGGCTGGTCTCGTCCTTGCAGCGTCTTCTTCGACATCACCATTGGAGGTTAGTCCCCCCGCGTCCGTCCTTCCATCCTCCGTCCTCGGCCTACATGCTCCGGCCCCGAGCCGGCATGTACGGAGCTTCATCTGGGGCCGACTCGGCATCTGGAAGATGAAGCTATTCCCATGGGTCACTCATGTGTTGTTGTGCAAGGCTCGCCTATTGTTGCCTTGCAACTAAGCTTCATCTTACTCGAGTAACCTTGCACCCCGAAGCCCCAGCTCACGTCGTCCCTAGGTGAACCCCTCGGCCGCATCACCTTTGAGCTCTTCAAAGATGTCGTGCCCAAGACTGCCGAAAACTTCCGCCAGTTCTGCACCGGCGAGTCTAAGAACCCTGCCGGCCGACCCCAGGGATACAAGGGCTCCAAGTTTCACCGCATAGTGAGTTTTCCTTCTATGTGTTCACCCCTCAATCCTTCGTGTTGCTCCATATAGGACAAGCAAGCTGATGTTGTGGAAAACAGATCCCCAACTTCATGTGCCAGGGCGGTGACTTCCTTAACGGAGATGGCACCGGCTCGACGTGTATCTGGGGCTTCAAGTCCTTCGAGGATGAGAACTTTACCCTCAAGCATGACCGACCTGGTCTGCTCTCCATGGCTGTATGTCTTTGCCCTCCTTTATGACAGCGCAGACACTCACATCTTTAAAGAATGCCGGCCCCAACACCAACGGCTCCCAATTCTTCATCACCACCGTCCCTACCCCCTTCCTCGACAACAAGCATGTAGTCTTTGGCAAGGTCGTCGACGGTATGGATGTTGTCAAGAAGATGGAGGCCACCAAGACGGGTTACCGTGGCAAGGACGTCCCCAACTTGGACGTGGTGATTGCTCAGTGCGGTGAGATGTAGTTGTCGTCGGATACACAGGAACGAAAAAGACAACGAACCCATCTATGGCCTGGTAACGCCCGAGGGCTGGACAGGGATCGAGATTTCAGAACTGTAGATACCCATCGGAATATCATCTCGATTCCCCCTACCGTCGGCGCTTTTCGCTCTCTGTGCCATGTATCACTTGTGCCTCACGAGATAGATTGCGTACAGCGTGTACACCGTCGGCCACATTGGGTTAAGCCGGCAGCCGAAACGACCTCCTGAAGGACACCTTCTCGCAGTCACAATCACAAGAAATCACTGAAACATTGCAAACGCGTTCTACAAGTCACAGGGCACAAAGTCAGACATCAAGAGCTGGTGTGAACCGTTTTCGAATTTATTTTTAAACTGGGAGCTTGTTTCCACCCGTAAATCCCCACGTATACTCGCTCCCCTTAATCAAGCCAAAGAGAGAAACATTGCAATAAATCAGATCCCGTGCTGAAAATCAAAGAATGGGCATCCGCTCGCCTCTCCTTCCACCGCTCCTAAGACGGTGGAGAGAAGAGGCCGAACTAGGAGCCTTTTTTCGCTAAAACAAACAATAGTGGTATCATGTATCCAACGCCGTTTATATGCGACCGGCGCGCCTGACCCCTTTTTCGCCGTGTTTCCCTATTCTCCTTTTGTGGAGGGGGACGCAGCCGTATATGTACCTTGGTGTGCTAGTATAGTGAAGCCTAGAAGCTTCACGAAAGGAGGGCTTGGGATACATGAGGCAACCTAAAAGTCGCCAAACACCCAGTTCTCGCGTCGGCGGAGGAAACCCGAAGGAATGGGAGGTCCGCTCTTGGTCGGCGCGGCGCTGCTCACGGGCAGGGGCGTCTCGCGGAACTGGCCACCGGGGATCGTCTGTTGAGGGGGTGAGTTGATGACGGTGGAGGACGGTGTGTTGATGTGGGTGGTGAGAGTCTCGACGACAGTCTGGGGGGGCTCGGCGGGGGCGTCTTCGCCGGTGGCCGAGGGCTTGGTCGAGATGTGGCTGATGATGGTCTCGTAGACAGTCGAGGGCTCCGGCTGCTCGATGTTGGTAGCGTCGGGCTTGGAGCTGGAGGTGACGAAGGTCATGAACGAGGTGGGAGCAGTTGGGGGTGTGCCAACAGCTTCAGAGGCCTGGTTGGAGGGCGAAGGGTTAGGGACCACGGGGTTGGGGACCACTGAGGTAGCGACACCAGGGCTAGCGGTCTTGCTCCTTGTTACCAAGATTGTGGTCGTAGATGTCTTGGTGGTGTCGTGCTCAGGCGTAGGCTCAGCGGCAGGGCCAGTGGTCATGGACTCGGCGGGAACAGTGACATAGACCGTCGTGACAGTGGCAGGGGGTCGCACAGTCTCAGTGACCGTCACCGTAGCGACGCCATCACCACCGCCGATAGGAGCAGAAGACGAAGGCAGGCCAGGAGCAGAAGGCTGGACGGGCGAGGTGGGCTGAGCAGAAGCCGAAGGAAGCACAGCGCTGCCGCCCTCGTTGCCGTCAACATCGACCTGGTAGTTGTTCCGCATCTGAGCCTCGATGCCAGCAGAGTAGATGTTCTGGTCGTCGACCCAGTCCAGGCTCTCCACGCCCTTGGCGACAAACGAATCAGCCTGGGCGCCGGTGATTTTGATGTCAATGACGCTCGAGTAGCTCTCGTTGCGGGCGATGGCGTCCATGGTGAAGCCGTTGGGATCCTTCTCACCGCGCATGAAGGTGCCAGCCCAGGGGAATTTGCCGTTCTTGGTGGCATCCATGTTGATCTTCTCGGGGTTCAGATCGGGCCAGTCCCAGTACCAGTAGATGGTGTAGATGTCGCCGGCCTTCAGGTCATCGGGCAGCTTGATGTCGGACTGGCAGGCCAGCTCCTTGGTGGGAAGGGCGCCCTTGGGGGCGAGCTCGCTAGACCGGGAAGTGCTGAGCTGACCAGGGTTGGGCTGGTAACACTGGCCATCATCGTAGTTTCGCGTGGCGATGAGGCGACCGCGTTTATCACCGCCAGTGCCGTCCTTGTTCCAGACCAGGTGGACGTCGAAGAGCTTCTCCTGCTCCTTGGGTTGGGTGGTGCCGTAGAAGTACAGGGTGCCACGGTTCTTGGGCTTCTTCGGCTGGTTCTCAGGGAGGGTAGTGTGGCCGTTCTCGAGGTGCATGATGGCGATGTAATCACCAGCGGCGGCCTCGAGCATGGGGTGTTGGGGGTTCTTCTCAAGCTTAAACTTGTTGAGAACCTCTTGACCAGAATAAGCAGGCTGACCAGCAGCCGGGAGGATATTCTGGGGAATGGTGTCGGTAAAGGGAGGGTTGGTAGAGTCGCGGGACACGTATCCACGAGGGAAACCGATGTTTCCAATCATGGTACCGTTTCTAGCCAGCTTGTAGGCGTATTCGACCCACGAGTGAGCCGAAGCAGAGGGGATGAGGGTTGCGCCCGCGAGGGCGAGGGCGGAGGCAGAGACCTTCATGATGAAAGTGGTCGCTTGTTGGTGTTTCGGATGATAGTCGAGTGCTTTCAAAGTAATGTCGATAGAGTCGAGATGGGGATGATGCTTTCGAGCAGGTTGAAAAGACTTTGGGGAAGAAGAAGAAGGAGTAGAAATGTATGGTCGGGTCGAGGTTCTCGTAGAAATGAATGTAAATGACGGGCCTTCTCTGAAAAGGAGCGACAGAGGAGGCGGAAGCCCGTCACTTTTGTTTTCCCAAGGCCGGTGATTTATTGTTGCCCGATTGATGAAAGGGAAACAATTGTTATTGTGCGCGAGAACAGCGAGTGAATAAGGGCTATTTTGTTTTTTTTTTTTCCCTCTTTGGCGGCTGGTGAACACTGGTGTTGATGGATGGATGCGGCTTTGGCAGTGTCAAGCGGCTTTTTGAGTAAAGCCCGTGACCAACAATAGACGACTTAATCAAAGCCTGTAACCCCTGTTCGGTACAATAGGTCCTTCTCAATACAGAAGAGGATAAAAGTGACTGGTATTGTTTGAGATGTGAGGAACAATCTCAGAGTGTGAAGCGAGTTGTAATGGGTTCCCCGGCGTCCAGCGTAAGTTTGAGAGTCAGTCCAGCTGAACTTGAAGAGAGAGTGAAGAGAGAAAACACAAGTGAAAAAAAAGGCTGTAGTGCTTAAGAGAAGTATAGAATCGAAGTGGTGACAAAGGAAAAAGAGAGAAAAAAAGGAAAAGAGAATCACCCCCTCTAGTTGAGCATCTTTGACGTTCGTGACTCACGAACTAGAGTGACGCGTGTGTGAACGGGTGAAGCAGAAGCTTATCGGCAGAGTACACGACAGCGAACGGGATGGATCAGACTTGGAGATGTTGAGGAGAAAGAGAGGAGGACGGGACGGGGGGGGGTTGTTGGACGTGGGAGGACGAGTGGTAATGAAGGGGTCTCCCTCGCACGAGAGGCAGGCAATCAATGACACAAAGGTGGACACAAGGCAACGGCAAATTTTTTTTCTTCTTGGAAGCAAGGCAATAACCAAAGCAGGCACCCGGTGAACGAAACACTCTGAGAAACAGACCAAGTGGAGGGTGGGCAGTTGATATCGTGAGCCCAGAGAGGACCATGGCCTATCGTTGGGCACCGCGGCGGTGGTCGTAGAAACGGGCCTAGGAGGCAAGGCAAGGCAAGACGCGGCTGGGATGGGATGGATCTCACAGTATCGCGCATAATGCACGGCGGGATGGCACGGTCAACCCGGCCTGGTGGGCAGACTTTCCTTCTCTCATCTTGCTTCTGCTCGTCTGGGGA
>SSHR01000292.1:0-16930 GCA_006518225.1 Fusarium neocosmosporiellum | reverse complement strand
GCGAGGTATGGAGTGGAGGTCCTTGCCAACTTATGGGATAGGGGATCGGCTCGGCGGCACAGCGCCCGAGCCACTATACGGCACAGCCCGTAATACTTATCGCATCGCTCTAGTCACGTGCTGATAAAGTCAAAATCATATGCACTACGTCATCCTTAAGCGAGCCAACCTTTTACTTCTTTTATCTCACGCACTTAAAAGCCACCTCGCGATAGCCTCACCTTTTGCTCAAAATGATGAGGGAGAAGTCACAAGTAGACTTGATGGAAATATTTGTTGATCGGAGGTTTATGCACATCGCGTACAAAGTTAAGAAGTCGACTTGTGAGTGCATTGGTGATGACAGCGGCGACAAAACGTAGCTCATTCGTCAATTCATGCTGATCCGTCCTGCTCCTTCTGGTACACCAGGAAGAATGTCTCTCCCGCACCTACCATTCCCTTGATGAGGTGGTTGTATGAAAGATTCATGCCTGGTCGGATCTCGGAGAGCCAATTCCACTTGTTCAGAAGCAATTCGAGCACATTAAGAAAGAAGCCCCAGAATTCCTATACTAGATGTCAGTCACTTAAATCTGTATGGCTTAGCATGGCGGTGCAACACTCACATCTTTAAGAATACGAGTTTTAGGCACTAGTTTGGACGTGTTTTCGTCATCGTCGATAGGCAAGTCAGGGATGGAGACGGGCTCAATGAAGTTGCTCTCATTGATGAATCGGCCCCTGTCAAGGAACGCGGCGACATTGGTGTAAATATCGTTAGATAGACGGCCAATGCTCTCATTGTATGCCTTCAAAAAGGTAGAAAACGTCTTCCGAACAATTTCGCTAGCCTTTTCACGCAACGATGAGTACACTTGCGTCAATAGGCCTGTGGTGACCCTGAAGATGCGCGCAAGCTTGGCGCCAAAGCGGTAGCAATCTCCAAGGTTGATGGTAGGATCTCTGGCAAATCCCTGGCTGTCTAGCCATCGGAGCTTGTCTTCGTTGGGCCTGGAAGCGTAATCTGCTGGCACAGGGTCAGAGGGATATGTTTTCTTGTCGGTGGCGGTGACTGGAGTCGATGGATTATCAGACATGTTGGATGATTGGAGTCTGTACACTTGAAGGTATCATTTGATCAATGAATATCAGAGAAAGACTCATGAGTACCAGAGAGAGACTCATATTTATCTCAATCCTCGCAGGCGAGCATGTCGCCTGGTCCCGCGGCGTCTAGATTCACAGCGCTCGTATCATGGGCCACCAATTGGCCAATCGGATTTAAGAGGTAAAGGTGATCCGTTGTGCCTGGCCAGTCAAATCGAGCTTCTCGTCTTGGCTGTGTGGCCCGCGGTCGAGACTCATAATAATAACGCTGCGAGGAAATCAATAATTTCACATAGCTCCGCCTCTAGCTCGTGGACGGCTGAATTTTGCCCGGAGTTTTTGTCTGGCTACCTAGTGGGTGCTCAATGGCTAAGAAATAAGACAAGAGACACTCTGATGGGGGGCGAAGTGCCTTGGTACCGGCAGACACCAAAGTGAGAGCATCTTCAGGGTCTATTACATTATGGTGATGCTAGCAGCAGCGGCGGAAAGCGGCCCGTCAGGCCCACTTGAACTGAAGAACTCTAAAATGACAAACAGCCTAGCTGGAAACACCTCCTTAAGGGAGTGTATAGATTGGTAAGTGTCAGTAGATGGTTGATGGTCTGATAATGGGGAAGCTGGCGGGGAGATGAGGTTCGGTGCGAGAACTCGACTCATAGGCTTGCGGACAGGACCATTCCATCACATACGACCATACCCACCGGAGAGCTCGGNNCGCTGTTGTATGTTTTTTTGCTTGTCTTATAAGCTTGCAGGTTCCTTTTTTTGTTCTTCTTCCAAGGGAAGGTCTTCATTTTTGTGGTGACTGTATTAATGGACCCTGGGGATTTGTTCACTGTGGCGGCAATAGCATGAATTACGTTGAAGAGAGTTATCATCGCTATCACGCAAGCTGATAGACACTCTTGCATGAGGACGCCACTCAGCACGCTGTCATATTCCGTCCTGATTACTCTGTTCGCCCAACAACATCTCGGGCCGAGTGGAAGTTTGCTAAGCAATAGGTACGAAGCGTATTAACATAGGGAACCCAGTGGGAGGGCGGCGGCCTCTCCTTCGTGCTGCAGTGCCCAGGCTTGACAAACGTCGCCTTTTTCTTGTCCTGAACCTCGTCTTTTCTGCAACACAAAAGAAGGCTAAGGTGAAGGCGGAAATAAAGCTCCGGACCAATTTGAACACCTGCTAGCTTCGGTGAAGGTATCCTACGGTCAGGAATGCCTGTGGGCCTCTGTCGGTGGGGGTTTCTTGGCATTTTGGAGGTAATCTTTACGTCAACTACACATCAGTTGCTACAAAACAGGGAGACGGCCAGGAGGCCAGAAACAAGGAAATATTCAAGTAAAGACAAAGGCCGTGTCACTTCGAACTTCACTTCTTGGAGATTGCCTTGAGATAAATCTCGCATCTTTAACATTGAATGTATCCCAGAAAACGACTTTTCACAACACCAAGCAACATGTACGCGCCTATCCTTAAACGATCGACACACCTTGTCCCAACTAAGGCGCCCTTAGCTATAGGCGCACGGAGACTTCAATTGGCACCCTGTCGGATTGCCGGGCCACTTTTCCAAAGGGCAATTCACACCTCGCAACAAAGTAGCGAGAAGCCCCGGAATCCTGATCCTAGGGAAAATCCTGCCAACGAACTCAAGCTACCACGGGCCACAAATGTCGGTCGGAAGCGATTCGCAGACTTTGACCTCGCGGGTAAAGTCTTTGTCGTCACTGGAGGCGCCCAGGGACTCGGTCTCGCTTTGGCCGAGAGCCTCGTTGAGGCTGGCGGAAAAGGTTCGCAAATCCATCATACTACCCGACTCTAACGAGGTAGCAAGCTGACTATCAGACAGTCTATTGTCTTGACCGCGCCGAATCGCCAGACGATGGATGGGCTGAAGCGGAATCTAGAGTCGTGCCCGAATGGGGCGGTTCACTCCACTACCGCCAGCAAGACGTCAAAGATGAAGACGCCCTCGACCGTCTTATGGCAGCCATCGCGGAGGAGAACCAAGGCATAGACGGCGTTGTAGCCGCAGCAGGTGTTCAACAGATCACACCATCCGTGGAATATAAAGCCAGAGACGTCGCCAATATGCTCGACATTAACTACACGGGCGTCCTAATGACTGCCCAATCCGCAGCCAAGCAAATGTTCAAGTACAAGCGCCGGGGCAGCATCTGCCTAATTGCCAGCATTTCAGGTCTAAAAGCCAACAGAGGCCTGGTCTCCCCCGTGTACAACTCGTCCAAAGCGGCTGTTATCCAGCTTGCGCGAAACCTGGCAATGGAGTGGAGTCCCATCAAGGAAGATGGGATTGGCGGAATCAGGGTCAACTGCATCAGCCCTGGGCATATCTTGACCCCGATGGTGCAGAAGAACTTTGAAGAGGTACCGGGGTTGAAGGAGGAGTGGGAGAAGGAGATTATGATGGGACGGCTGGCGGAACCGCAAGAGTTCAAGGGAGCTGCGCTATTCTTGCTGAGCAATGCGAGCAGCTACATGACGGGCAATAATCTTGTCATTGATGGAGGGCACTCCTCTTGGTAGACGGGCACCGAGATAATGCTTGAGCGACATTGGATGTAAGTGGGAAGAACAGTTGATAAGTATGGTCTGGGGGGCTAGATCAAAGATTGAGGGACGACACGGCAGAATACCCTGGGAGACATCAATGAAGCTTCGCAAGGGAACTTGGAGTTGCGTCAAGACAGGGTGGCGATGAACGGGATTCACGCAATCTTAGCCTTTAATTGAGTGAGTAGATAACCTATTCCTCCGTTGAGTTGATCGCCTATGACACCATTCAACATCTCCTCACTATATTTCCCAATCAACAGCCGTTTGACCTACATACACATATCGAACCACTATTCAATCTTTCCATGGTCATTTCTTTCAACGCATTTTGTATTCAAGCCCAGCAATCAAAGCCTTACAATAATGAGTGGCTACTACTGGAATAAATCTGTGTGCTTGCACAAGAAAAAGACGACACAAGGAAAGCTTTCTGCAGAGAGTCCTCAAAACTATCGTTCCCATCCATTCTACCCGCACTACCACAGCTATGAATCCATTTAAGCAGCGGGCTGCAGGATGATCTGAGTGCGGCCGTTAATCTTAATCTCGGCCCAAGCCTTACCAGCCTGGTTGGCAGTGACGGATCCTCCCGTGCTGAGCGAGTACTGCTTGCCGGGGACCAGTCGTTCGAAACCAAGTTTGAAAGAACCAGGCTCCTTTCCGTTGTAGAGGACAAGGTCGAGCTTCTTGCCGTCCTCACTGTAGGCCTTGGCGACGAGGACCTCAGGGAAGGGAGTATCCTCAAGAAGAGGACCGCTCAAAGCCTCCTCGGAAGGACCGTGGAGAGTAGCGTTGGCAAGGTCACGCTGCTTGACGAGACGAGCCATGAGAGCGATGACCTGGCTAGTAGCAGAAAGACCCTTGTTTCGCAGAGATCCAGTCTTGGTGGCTTCAACAGGGAAGTAGATGTTGTCGAGCTGATCAAGAGCCTCCTTTCGGACCTTTTCGTCACCAAACTCGGCAGCAGTGGCAGCGATGAAAGCACGGAGGGGGCCCTCGCCGGCGCGGTAGTTGCCGGGATCCATTTTGTCAGCACCCTTGAGATCACGGACAACCAGCTGGTTCTTCTCGTCGTACTTGATGAACTCCTTGCGGATCATGGCCCAGTTGCGGTGAGCTAGGTGAGGAAGGTAGGCAGTCAGGAGCATGGCGTTGATGCAGTCAGTAAGAGTTCCACAGAGACCGGGAAGCTTGGGAAAAGTCAGCTCGGTATTCCGCATAGAAGTAGGAGTATACTGACAGTAAGACCAGTGAACTCGCTGCGGATGGGGAGGATTCGGCCGTCGCACTCGGTAAACTCCTCCTCGAGAGATCGCTCAAATCGGTTCCTGAGTCTGGCACCAAGATCACGGCCAAGAATGCGGTCAGAGATGACAAGGCCAGCCATGCCAGTGAGGCTTCATACATGTTAGTCACTTCTCGAATATTTCGTGGCAGGAAATGGTCAACTTACTTGCACAGGGAATAGGTCCAGTTAGGCTCGCAGGGGTACAGGCAGTAGGGGTTGTTGTCCATGTTCTCGTGAAGAGCGTCAGCCAGACCCTCGTAGTTGGTCTTGTAGTGCTTTCCATCATCGATAACAAACTCGAGGGCATTCTTCTGGTGGTACTCGCGATCTCCGGAAGCCTGCTCGTACAGACCGATAGCAGAGCTCAGGTAGCCGGTAACCATCTGAGTGCGGTTAGTATTGACTCAAGCAGCAAATAAGCTCAACTCACGATGTTGTCCTTCTTGATCGGGTCCCAGTCGCTGAGGGTGAACCTGCCAAAGATAGACTCCCACTTCCAGTAACTAAAACGGTGAGTATTACGACAGCAGACACAGGGCTCGCTGTACTCACGACATGATGCGCTTCTGCAAGCTCTTCTCAATGTAGTTCCGCGAAGCCTTGGACAGATATCCGTGGAAACCGGGGGCATAGTGGCACTAGTACAGGCTCAGAACATCAACGACACCGTACAGCTGATATCGAACGGCACCAGTCTGGAACTGATCAATGACATCGTGAAAGCTAAAGTCGTCACGGGGGCTCAGTCCGCGCTCAAGCATGTGCTGGACGTGTCGAAGAGTCTCGAGGGACAGCTCTCGCGAACCAGGGGCCGGGGCCGGGGTGGCGTTCTCCATCTGCTCCTGGACAGCCTGGACAAGATACTTGTTTCGCTCTTGGGCCTTGGAGTAGCCAGCGGCGTTGAGAGAGCGGGCGTTACTCATGAGCCAGAAGATACCGGTGTAGCAGAAGGCAGCCCAGAGGAGAGCGGAGGGCTCGAAAAGAGTGTCGGTGGCCATGTAACCGGCGGCGATGCTAGAACCAACCCACAAGGCGATAGGGAAGAAGATGCCGCCCATGGCGAACCAGATGAAGATGGTGACAGGAATCAGGGCCAAAGTGAGCAGAAATGCAGCCGCCGACGTGAAGGTGGCAACAGTAGTAAAACCGGCTCCAGGGAAGAGGAAGCCGAGAGCTGCAGCACGATATGCCGTGTTGCTGAGGTTCTTGAAGGCCCAAAGTCCAGTGAGCGACAAAGCTCCATACTGGTAAAGAGTTCGTCGCTGATGGTACTTCTTGACCAAGCCTCGGCCAGCATTGGCAGGGATCAAGACATCTATCTCATCGTTAAAAAGTGATTTTGCTTGGTCCTGCATGAGCTCTTACCTTGAATGGTCCAAGGTCCCCAGCCAAAGTCGCCAACAGGCTCCTCCTGGCGAATAGTCTTTTCCGGCTGGCTCTCACTCTGCAGAGTGATATGCCCATTCATCTTGTGATCCTTGGTCTTTGCCGGATGAGAGGGCAGCTCTGACGCATGATCATCATGGACGCCATTGGTGGCGGGGATGATCTTGGAGAGCTAGGGTCACAATGTTAGCAAGATGCTGTCGAATGGAATTGGTAAGACAATTACCGTAATCGTTGACATGATGCTTTTTCTTGTTCCTTTTCTTAGAGAGTGTTGGATGAAAAGACAAGCTTGTTGAGTTTCGAAGCATCATCTTTGGCCACGAGTCGCGTCTTTTATCAATCGTTTCCCCCATCATCTTCTGAGGGGCGGTCCGGTCTCCGAAACGGAAGCGCCCCAGACAGTCAGACTATGCAAATGCCGGATCCTGGGAGATCGACATATCAACTGAATCGCGGGGAACATGCGTGCGGGGAAACCGGAGAAGCGGAGAGAAGGATCCCCATGGGGAGGATAGTGATACAGTAGTTAGCATCTGGGGAAGCTGGTGCGAACTCCGGAAACGGGGTCTAAGGGCCAAGGACGGGGAGGTCGGAAAGTTAGAATGGGCGGGGAATACGGAGGCGCCCGACTTGACGGCAGGCGGACCGTCACTAGCCCTGCTCGCAATCGACTTATCAAGCGCTTCCATCCTTATCTAAGGCATGCAATACCTTTTTCTGCATCCACTATCCATCCTTTCACGTCGTATTTGTCCTCCACCTCTGTTGCGTCAAAATCCAATCTCATTTCACCATGAAGGCCAATGTACAGACCACCCAGGCCATCGTCTCCCACGCCCCAGAGGACGGAAAGAGACGATGGATCCTTGAGGAGGTTCAAGTGAGCGAGCCAGGCGAGAATGAGGCCATTGTGGAAATGGTCGCTTCCGGAGTCTGCCATACAGATCTTGGTTGCGGAACAGCTCCAGATGGAACTCCTGGCTTCCCTGTTCCTCCATACCCTCGCGTTCTAGGCCATGAAGGTACGCGACACAAATCCATAACTATACCGTCTACTCACAGAACCAGGCGCTGGATTCGTTCGAGCCGTCGGTTCCAAGATCACAAAAGTCAAACCGGGCGATGCTGTCCTCCTCTCCTTTGCCTTTTGCACCCAATGCCACAATTGCAAGTTTGGAGCTCCAGGCTACTGCCATGAATTCTCGGCCCTCAACTTTACCGGTACCAAAAAGGCATTCCAGTTTCCAACTGGCACGGGACCGGATGTTGGAGGGTCTTTCTTTGGCCAGTCGAGCTTTTCCAAGCTCAGCCGGGTTCAGGAGACGTCGCTCGTCAACGTCAGCCAGTTGGTTCGCAACAAGAATGACTTGAAGCTTCTGGCGCCTCTTGGCTGCGGGATTCAGGTAAGTGAATCCTTTTCATTCTTTAATACCTCAAGGCCAGCTAACCACGTGTGTAGACTGGTGCAGGTACGGTTACGGAGCTGGCTGCCGCAAAGCCAAGCGACAAGGTCGCCATTATTGGTCTTGGAGGTGTAGGACTTGCAGCCATCATGGTAAGTAATACAATTTCAACAAGTTTGATAGCTTTACTAAGCTTGCAATACAGGCTGCAAAACTTAAAGGCTGCCGAACCATCATTGGCATCGACCGAGTCCCCGCGAGAATAGAAATGGCCAAGAAACTTGGCGCCACGCACGGGATTGACACTTTGACCATTTCCAACCTGACGGACGAAGTCCGCAAGGTCACTGAAGGCTCAGGAAGCACCATCACAGTCGATGCTACGGGTGTACTTCCCTTGATTCAGCAGGGCTTGGAATTCACTGCGAACCAGGGCAAGATGATTCTTCTTGGTGTTGCCCCGATGGACGCTGGATTGGAAATTGCTGTTGTGCCTTACATGGTTGTGAGTATTCCAGGGTACTCCTGCGAGATTGACAGCAACTAACAACCTATTAGACAGGCAAGCAAATTATGGGCAGTATGGAGGGCGGTGTATACCCCGAAGATGTCTGTACTTTGACCACACCAGGTAGATGCTTGCTAACACAGAACAGTACATCCCGAAAATGATCCGATGGTACCAGAATGGGGAGTTCCCCGTCGACGAATTGATCAAGTTCTATCCTGCAAGTTTGTCCTCGTCTCGTTGCAATACCACACTAACCAGCATCCCGCAGGTACAAGATTATCAAAAGGCAATTCGAGACATGGAGGATGGATCCACGATCAAGCCTGTGTTGATCTGGTAGAAGATTTGGGTGGCATGGTTGATTTGAAGCCGGGCTCGAGGCGTTGTCAGGTGTGAGATTGAAGGCAAGCAGAGGGGTGAGAATTTGGACATCGTAGCCTTATTAGGATAATAGAAAATATCGTTGGCGCTAGACATGAGATGATGCTTTGTAAATATGGTGTCTCACCTTGGATAGTGCTTTCAACTCTCTTATGATGGTCTACAATGATTCTCTTGGCAGTGTTCGCCTATCTTATGGCACTAATTGGATGGCCATCACTGACTGGATATATTGAGACTCTCTCTTTTGCGACACTGGATTTGAATGTCACCATATACTTATATATATACACTCCCATGACTTAATGTCTTGTTGAGTATATGTTCTCACTATTAATATTCTGCGTGATTCTAGGGTAGCTAACCTAGGCACACAAGAACAACATCAAGGGCCAAGATACGGCTCTCGCTATTCTTAAGGATAGTCATTTCAATGCATATTTGAATCTGCATAAAGGTGAAGAACAATGAATATATATTTCTACAAACTAATACTTCGTTTCTCATCCACATTTGATCTGCGTGCGAGGCCACTCACAGCCGTGTCCAAAATTCGACAACAGCTCAAGAAGCTGACAATCAATCTCGGAACAAAACAAGTAACATCCCGCTCAGCCTCTCCTTGACTGGCTTGACCCTCAGTCGAGTCAGTTAACCCAGATCATACCCTCATTTACCAGCACCAAGTAACACTCCTCTCACGTTGCAAAGCAACTCTGCAATTAGACTACATGTAACGACGCGTTCCCCAATCGAGAAAGGATCGCGTCGCCCGATCCGCTCGCGCCGGCACTTGATTGGATTGGCGGCCTTCCGAGCCATGCATGAGACAGCCGAGAGTTTCCAAGTTGAGGGATAGCGTCGACTGCTAGTTCCGGGCGCCGTGGGCCGCTCTCCGCGCTCTACCCCAGGAATAGGGGATTGTCTAGACTTCGGCAGTCGGACGATATGCAGATCAGCTTGACAGGTATGTGCAGCGGTCCGAAGTCTTCTTTGGCATGTTGATACGGATTGAGAGTGTGTTACGGACGTCAAAATACATGACAATGGTTCACATACCTGCTTGATTGCATCTCGGGCTGTGAACCACTTACGTTCTCACAACCCCTATCTAGGACGCCCAGCATCAGCTTCACGGATCAGTGCCGGATCTCATACCGCCCCGTGCCCCGACGTGGCATCTGGGGTGCAGATGCTAATGTGCGTAGCAGCTGCAACGGTCCGAACAAGGCGGGGGATTCTGGGGTAGAACAGCGTCCATGCCTGCTCTCTGGAACCCTACCTGACTCGGTAGATGATAAGTCACAGTACCAAGTCAGTCGAACCGAGCCCAGTGCCGACTATAAGTCGTCTCTGTCCAGCTGTGCTTGCTGCAATAATCTCAGCTACCCAGTCCATTATCTTCTGTTCTCTGCGAGCATCACATTATTATGACAGCCCCCAAGTCTCAGAGTGGAAGCAGTGACGTCGATATGGGTCGTGTCGAGAATCTCGAGAATGTGCGCTCTGCCGCCAGCATCTCCATGAGCCCAGAGATGTTTGAGAAGCTCTACCTTTCCCCGCCGAATGCCGTCAAGGGAGATCTTAGGAAAACCTTTGGCAACCCAACCCCTATGTTCGCCTATCCATTGCTTCAACTCATGGAGATCATAATCTAATGATGTGATAGGGCACTTGCAGGGTTTCTGCTGGCCTTGATGCCGTTGACGGCCGCCCTGATGGGTTGGCGCGGAGCCAGCAACTTTGCTTCGTCCAACATGTATGTTCCTCTTGCCCTTCTTGGCATGGCATCGCTAACATCCTTTCAGCCCTGCCTACTTCTTCTTAGGAGGTGTTCTCATGCTGATCAGTGGCATTTTAGAGTGGATTCTGGGCAACACTTACCCTGCCACCGTCTTTAGCAGCTTCGGTGGATTTTATCTCACCTTTGGAGGTATCCTCAACCCATCCTTTGCTGCATTCTCCTCATATGCGCCTCCAGATGCCAAGTCTGCAGCTGAAGGCATGACTACCACCGGCTTTAATGCCAGTCTAGGTATGAATCAGTCCTATCTACACATTGCACAGGCTAATAATGATTCACTAGGCTTCTTCCTGTTGGCCATGGGTATCCTATCGATCATCTACCTCATCTGCTCTTTACGAACAAACGTCGCCTTTGTCATCATCTTCTTGACGCTGGTCCCAGCTTTGTTCCTGCTCGTCGGGGCGTTTTGGGTCTGGGCGGAAGACTATACGGCCAACACAGCCCTCGCCCAGAAGCTTTGCCAGGTAAATTGGCCCTGTTGGCTTTAGTGCCTTTCATTCTCGCTAATGGCTGTGCGTCATAGGCTGCTGGAGCATTGCTCTTTGTCACTTGCATGTCAGGCTGGTACATCCTCCTCGCCATCTTGCTCGCCGTTGTCGACTTTCCGATCCAGATCCCCGTGGGCGATTTGACGAATGTGGTCAAGAGCAAGAGCTCTAAGACGTCCTTCGGTGGGGATGGCGAGGCATAAAAGGGGGCTGACGAATTCCTATGCTGGAGGTGGGATGATGCAGACAAGTTGGATTGGTCCGACACACCGACGAGTGATGTCATATGGGGTATCTTGGTCAAACAAACCGTTTTCTTACCCAGGAGGGTGATTGGCGCTAGAATTATGCTTGGCAGGCATTGAACGGGGTTGTTATGGTCGTGGTAACCTCGACAGAAACCACAATTATTTGTCCAAAATTGAATACATTATCTCAACCTCACGCCGTCCTTGTTGCCTTTCAACGAAAACTAGTCATGACACACAAATAACCCAGATGCTTAAACTCTCAAAACCTCAGAGCCGTGCCCGCTACCCCTCAATCATCATCAGCACTTCATGCGGTAAACTGTACACCCGACAGTGATTCAGTGCCAGCCATGTCAAATGAGTTACCCGCTGTAAAATCTACGTCAAAGTTGAGAAACGACGGCGACTGCAAGTTTACAGGCAGTTGGCCTTCTGGACTTGTAGACCGTGAGCTCCCACACATGGCACCGTAATCAACCATAGACCACAGAAGTGCTTCCAATTCGGGTTCAATCTCAAAGGAGGCATGCGGATCAATCAGTCTTTGGAAGGCTTGGGCATGTGCGTCAAAGTTGACAAGTTGGGTGTGCTATGTACGAGTTAGCTTCTTCCATCTCCAACTACCTACAGTCCAACACTTACCATCTTTGAAGCGTGGTCCCAGAAGGCACCCATGTCTTTCAGGATGCTGAGACATTGCTGTCCAGGTTCAAGAAGCTCATGAGGTCCTTGCGATTTGTTCGAGACGCCGTGGATAAACAGTGATAGCACGCTACCTGCTAGGCATGTTGAATAGGCATAAAAAGACGCCTCAACATGACACCCGGCTTTCTGCGCCTGATCCAGCAGAGCCGGGATCTTGCAGGCATGCTCACTGCACGTTTGGAAACTGCGAGACAAGAAACTCGAGGGCGCCTTTGACTTCAGTTTTTGCAGTCGCAGAGCCAGTAGGAATGGGTGGTTGAGGAGGCAGTGGCATAGGTGGAAGACGACGCGTGCAAATATGGCATGACCGACGGTTTGATGATCCAGTGAGCCATCGGGCAATCTGTTGTTGGCGATGATGTCGTTGACTGAGAGGTCCTCCACGTGTAGGTGTTGCTCCGTCAAGAGGAGAAAGGAATTGATTGCTGCAAACTCGGAACGCGAGTCCCATGGCAACACGTCGTCCGTCTCGCGCTCGTGGAGCACATAACGTGCACAACGGCCCAGAGCGGAAGCCACGAGGATAGCAAGAGTGAAATGGCCCCGGATCTCGCCAAGATCCGTATTCCAGTTCAAAAGCTGGTGGAGGGTAGCAGTCTGCTTCCAAGTGCCGGTTCGAAAAACCTCTTCCTCGCAAGGTAACTGAACATGGCAGTCCTCGTCGGCAATGGCTGGAGGTCTGGCTTTGCCACAGGATACTAGCTTGTCGAGAAGATATACCGACCAAAAGACTCGTCTTCGCTCTTCTTGTTCGACAATGGGAAGCATCGGACTGGGTTCCTTCATGAGTTGCAGATCCTGGGCAATTCTGACTGCGAGGCCGATTTTGAGCCATCCTGAACTTGTTCGACCAGCTGTAAAGTCGACGATGGCCAAGAGGTTGGTTGTTTGCGCGACATGCAGGTTTGGACAGTTTTCAACCGTCAAATGCTCATTCAAAACGCTCAACCAAGCCTGTCGCGCATAGCTCTCCATTGCTTCGTGTGTTCGTCCTTGGAAGTAGTCATGATTTGAGAATCTCACCGAAGATGCCAGAACCGCAAAGATGAGGCATCTCGGTAGAATCATGAGGCCGAGCAACTGTCGGAAATTCTCTTCTTGGAAATACGCATACGGTTGATTGTGGGCGTGGATGAAGTAGGTATCGACTAGATGCTGTAAAATTTCATCTGGTGGCATTGTGCTGAAGGGTCTGGATAATAGTTAGCCGGGAAAGGTGGGGTAGGTCGTGTGAACTGTTTGTGAGGCCTTACTGTGTGTTCGAGTCAGACTGATTCAATGGCGAGGGCATGGAAAAGGATAGTCGTTGCTGGCCGTCAAAGCCATATTCTTGCGAAGGCATCGAGGGTCGAGATGGGGAAGCATCATCTTCCAGTGACTGATCGGAGAATTTGCGACCGGCGCTTCACAAGGAGTCAGCGTACGTCGCCCAAGATTGCGCAATGGCTTGCGCCGACCTACCTTGCCTCTTGGGCTCCTTGTTCGCTCAATCGAGCCAGCTGAGCTTCAATTGTGCTGAGTCTCCTCAGTAGATCCGGCTATTATGACACACGTTAGCCATTATATCCCAGACTGCGCGCGCAATTGTCTCGATCGGAGGTCATACGTCGCCAAAGCCAGGAGGGAACGCAGCAAGCGGATTGGCAGCCATGGCGGCCATGGTCGCAGAGTAGGACTCGTAATGGCACGAGCGATTGGCGCGCCGACAGTTCATGCATCGCGGACGGTCTCCAGAGCATTTCGTCTTTCGCTGTCTGCAAAAACAATGTCAGCATCAGCGTCATTGTTGACTGCGCAAGCAAGGTCACGTCGCGAATCGTCACAGCGCATATCCTGGCGGTTGAAACGCGGGCGCATCGGAAAGGAACGCGGAGCTCATACCGACAGCTGGTGCAGGCTTGTCGAATGCGCCGGATGCCTCCGGACCCCGAAGACGGCGGTGCCTGGTGCCTGCTCGACTTTTGCCAGGCGGCGGATGTTGTTGTGGTGGACATGTCTTCAGATAGGACTCGCGGTCATGGGGTGGTTTACGGTCCGGGAGAAGGAGTCGAGATAACGTCAAAGTACGATTTGTGGGCATGTGCGATTCATGGGAAGCGTCGTCATTGTTCGGGGAGACGAGTTGGTGAGAGACCGGACCCAGGAGTTGACCCATGGCTGAGAGCGGGGTAACCCTCCCTTCGTCCTGGGGCCAAGATACAAGGACAATAACGTAAAGGCACTTGGTTTGCGGCCTGAGGAGCGAGTTGAGTTGATCCCCGTATGAAGCTACGACGCAAGAGGGTAGCTTGCGGGGGTGGAAATCCGGGGGCATGCGGGGATGGTACGGTCCATCTTTGCTTCTTTGGGTAAGATGTACTCACGAGCTGCCCTTGGGATGTGTTTTTGGTCTCCGGTCCGACTGGGAACAGCTCAAGGTGAGGGTTGAACAGCTCGGTGGTCGACCGAGACTCTTTCAGCTGCTGTGTGAGATCTGGCGGGGAACATGGAGCTATCGACATGCTTGATTCGGCCCATTACTTGTTCTATATCATATCTGTTCATCACCATCTTGTAGCATAAGCTCTACTGTAGCCCCGCCGCTAATGACTCGATTGACCGTGGCAAGGGGGACGCTTGTTCGCACTACCCACGTGCCGCCTTTGAACTAAGCCTGATCAACTCGATTTCGGGTTCGCCTCATGGCGTCGGTAGTTCACTCGCTAATACCGTAGAAACTCGAAAAATTGAGACTCTTGGCAAAGTGGGCCCGGGCTCTTGACCCCGCCCGCTATGCCCTCTCGGGTCAAGCCTCGTGAGGCTCTTCATAAATCGGATATCACAGTAATCCCTCACTGACGGGATCAAATTTCATTGCTTTTCGTTGAATAAAGCAATTTAACATATCTTCAGGAAGTTATCATGGTCCTCGAACAATGCGATCCCAATTCACAAGTGACGCCGAGGCGCAAACGCGGTCCAAAGCCTAAGCCGGTTTCTGAGCGCAAGTTACGGCCATTTGCCCCGCTGCAAAGGAAGGAAGAAACACACTCTCGCGCCAAGCAAGTCAGGGTCCTGCAGTTTCTCATCAACCACCGCATTTATGACCCAAAAGCGAACACTAGGGGTTCAAAGAGAGTTCAAATTATTGATGGTTATCGTCAACCGTATATTTCAGAGGCGGCAACGTGGTTTAAAGTCGAAGAGAAGACGATATATGGGTGGTGGAAGCGAAGAGACAAGATCCTCGGCATCATCGCCACAGATCCCTCGTGGAGACCCTTCTGGCCGAGGCTTGAAGACGAATTATTCAGACGGTTCGTTCAGCGGCGATCAGAGAAGAAAATCGTTACAGTCTCATGGTTCCGATCTACAGCGAAATCCCTCTTTAAGGAGCTCTATCCAGAACACGAGAAGCTATTCGCTTTCTCCAATGGATGGTTCCTGAACTTCAAGAAGCGGCATCGCATCGTAAAGCGGCGAGTCACCAACCAAGCCCAGAAGACCCCGGCAGAGTACCGTCGCATTATCAATAGCTTCCTTCGGTTTATCTTACGCAACTCTCAAAAGAAAGCATCCCCTATCCCTACAGACCCTCCTAAATACCCCTACCAGCTAGGGGAAAAGATCCCTGATCTTCTTGACTCCCCAAAGCGACGGTTTCATAATAACTGTATCCTCAACGTTGACGAAACACCGATTCCTTTTGAATACCTCGATGGCTCGACCTACGCCCTCGAGGGTGATAAGACTATCTCCGGCAAGACCGAAAGAAGTGGCTGGAGTAAGAGAAAAGCGACTCTTTTGCTATCTATCTTCGCTGATGGACTGGGACGTCTGAAGCCAAAGCTCATCTTCGAGGGCGCTGAACCACCAAAGGGGAAGATCATGCAGCGAGAAGGTCATCTTTATCACCCTGGCGTTACTGTGGAGTTCAACCCAACAGCATACAATAACGAGAAGTTGTTCCTGAAGTGGTTGAACGAGGAGGTTATCCCCTGTAAGAGAGAATATAGGGAATTCATGCTTGTTATGGACGTGGCGAGCTTTCACAAGACTGATGACGTGAACACGCTGCTTAGCAAGTCAAGGATCCTGCCGGCGATGATCCCCCCGGGCTGTACGAGTCTTCTTTAACCGCTTGACGTCTCTATTAATAAGGTCTTTAAAGCGTGGTTATAGTAATACGCAGATGAGTGGATAACTCAGAGGGATAACGACCCGGAACGTAGTTCTAAGCCGTGGACCCCTACTGAGAAGCGAGTTATAACAATACACATCGTCGGCCGGGCTTGGGAGCGACTTCTAGAGCGACCAGAGCTTATATAGAAGTCTTTTTCCACCTACGGCATTGGACTGCGGCTAGATCGGAGTGAAGAGGGAAAAATCAGTATTAAAGATATGAAGAAGGAAGAGGTTGACTTTAGCAACTGGGAAATAGCTTCAAACCCAGAAGAAGGAGAAGAATAACACCAGGAAATCTCATCTGCGTTCGATGAAGAAGAACTCGGGCTGGCCGAAGATGACCTCATTGAGTCGCTGACTTCTCTTTCCACGGAAGAACTGGCACGAATAGCTTCAGAAAGGGGGGTCACCGTGGATTTCACAAGGTCAGATGTACGGGAGGAACTAATCAGCCGGCTCGTTGACATTGGTACCTCTCTTCAAGGCGAAATTACTATGGAAGAGGAAGTCACTCTATCGCTAGGGACCCCTTCCTCGGTCCAATAGAACGCAATTCCTTCTTGCCACTCCCTCTCAACCCCCAGTCTGCAGTCCCACTTCCTCTAATGCTTGCCGCGGCTCTCAACCCTGCATAAGACCTCCTTCCCTGCTTGCAAGACATCATCAAAGCCTCGCCGACTAGCCTCTCTTAACCAAGCGTGATAAATACCCTCAATTGTAAGGGAAATGCCGGTTTTGACACCCGGGCTCGAGGGATCTCTGTACGTGAGGCGGTAGGTCTGTCCGACTTTGAAGTAAGCCGCGTTGGCGAAATTGTGCATCACATTTGCCAAAATTGATTAGTAATATAGTCTAACCAATGAGAGGCCACATA
>SSHR01000291.1:0-29269 GCA_006518225.1 Fusarium neocosmosporiellum | reverse complement strand
CTTCACTATGCCTTCTTCGGGTTTCTTCTCACCATCAAGATCCGTCCGGGGCGGGCTGGGAGGCGAATCTGCCTTGTCGGCTGATACTGGCGACTTTGGAGATTCAGGCTCCTCAGCAGCCGCAGCGTCGCCACTGGCACCGGGTTCGGCTGGTTCAGGAGAGGGGCTAGGGCTGGGGCTGGGGCTTGGGTAACGAGGAATGGCTAGGGAATCGCGACTAACGATTGCCTCCTTGCTGTGTGCCTTGCTGAAGCTGGGGTAAGGCATCGATATGCGCTCCGAGAGGATAGAAGTGGCAGCTGTCGAGGTTCTAGCCATGTCCGAGCTGGCCAAGTCACTCGTCGAGGCGGCACGGTCGCGGTGGTGGTGACGGTGGTGATCATCGTGGTCTCTATCCCTACGATGTCGATGTCGGCGGCTGGAGGTGTGGGAGATGGTGTCGCTGCCTATTTCGCTGAGCTTGCTCCTGGAAGAGCGCGAAGTGCGGTGACGGCGTCGCTCGCGGTCGTGGTCCTTGTCTCGTTCTCGGTCGCGGTCTCGGTCGCGCTCCTTGCGCTCCTTGCGATCTTTTCGCTCCGACTTGGAGCGTCTGGGCTTTTCGCGCGGTGACCGGTCGGCGTCGGCGACATCGACGTCACGGTCCTTGGAGGACATGGTGGACATGGTGGACCATGGAGGGATGGAGGGATTATCGGGTGAGTCGCAAGTATTAACCGAGAGTTGATCGCTGTCGTCCGAGGAGTAGCAAAGGGAGGTGAAGTTCTGGATCAAGAAAGCGGTCAAGAGGGGAGGAAGCGCGTATGTTGGCGGAGTGCGTGCGTGCCAGAAAAGGGAAAAAATGGAAGTCAAGATGCGGTTAAGGTTTCAGGCCGCTAGGAAGCCTGATCGAGTAAAAAAAAAATTAGGCAGATTCCGTAGCTGCGAAGAGGAATGAGGCGAGGGTGAGGGGAATCGGAGATCAGGTTGGCAGTGGCGGTTGCAGACAGTCAATCGCGGCAGAAGGAGCTGCTGCTCCAGTGTCGGGAAGGCTCGACTTGGTTGGTACCTGCCTGCCCTGAATCGCTGCGTCTCAGGTCAGGCTTCAGGCACTAAGGCAGGGTCATCGAGACAGGTACCTTGCGTCTTGTCTTGATGCGGAATAATGCTCACGACGGTTGATCCCGGATTAATTTTGATAATAGGTAGTTTTGAAGCGACCCGTTCCTAGGCTCCAGTTCCCGAAGCTTCCCAGCCAGCAGAATAATGGCAGTGGGCTAAAAGGGGACAAGCACGGGCGGTCTTGGGTGAAGTCAAACCGCCATCTCCACATACAGCCGAAGACAATAAGGTCACTCCATGCTGTTAATGATTGCTATGCAATAGGACAAATTGCAGAAATCAGTACAATAACGCATTATGACAATTACAGCATCATCCTTCTGCGTCGTCATTGACTCGGCCACGCACACACGCGCAAGCTCTCCCATAATCTTCATCATCCATTCCATCTTGCCGCACTGCCTCCGCCTCCAAGACCCCTGTGGAGCTGGACAACGAAGCCACCCACCCAACGGATGAAAGATTTACAGGGGAGCATCCCGGCGCGTCTTTACAGACTTTTGGAGGCTGGTCGTGGGTCCATTAAGAGTCCCCGTGCCCAATGACCAACCTCCCAAGCTCTCTAACCGCCAGATTCGCATACGGCACCCTTGTCGTCAGACACAGGAAGCGTTGGATTTCTGGCATGGCATGTTGGATGAAGCATGATGGGATCTAAATTGTTCGCATTCATGGCTTGGTATCGCAATCACCCAACGCTGCCATCGTGATGATGCAGTCACATCCCCAACTCTGTGAATGACTCAATGCACACCACGGTCACTTCTCGACGCTCACGCTGCCACGCACGCATCCAAGCCCCCGTCCGTACTGTAGCTTCACGTAAACCATCTCGTATGGTTGGCGGTGCTGCCCAATCCTCCACTGCATACACATCCATCCATCCATCNNCCATCCATCCATCCATCCATCACCAACGCTCCAACACCATAGGTTAAGCGCGCATTCTCACATGAGACTCCTCTCACCATCACGGCTGGAGCCCAACACCACCATCGGCCCATCGTGATAGGCTGCCAAAAATACCGGTTCGGCACTTGCATATTCTCGAATCTTCGTTCTCATAGGACAAGTTCTTGCATCATGCATCTTCTTCTTTCATTCCCGTATCCGTCATAATCTATTGCGAGCTTCTCTTGGCTGTCTAAGTGATTCAACAAAGCACAACACTCACACTTCTTTTCCCCGTTTATCGTATAATGATTCCTTCTCTTAATAAAAAATAACGCCGATTCCGTATTTCACTTGCGCTCTTGAAAATCTCATGAGCGTCCCGTAGCATCATGCATACCGCGACGCTGTGGCTTAGCCGACCTCCTCTCGAATCGATCGAGGCAAGCAGCTTGTGGGTATCTCCCTCTTCGACTCATCCCCAGTAGTCAATCCATCCAGTTATCCTTTACAGGCGGTCGAGGAGACCACGGCTCTCGAGGAGCAGGACAATCTCGTGCACAATGGAGCGGACAGTCTGCTTCTCAAGGTCGACAACGAGGTCGGCCTTGGCAGGGGCCTCATAGGGGTCGTCGACACCGGTGAAGTTCTTAATCTCACCCTTGCGAGCGGCAGCGTAGACACCGCGGCGGTCGGTCTTCTCGCAGTACTCGAGAGGGGTGGCGACGTGCACAAGGAAGAAGGGGCCGGACTTCTCGATGAGGTCACGGGCAGCCTGGCGGGCCTCGTCGAAGGGAGCGATGGGGGCGGCGATGACGGCGGCACCGGCCTTGGTCAGTTCAGAGGCGACGAAGGCAATGCGGGAGATGTTGAGGTCACGGTCCTTGCGGCCGAAGCCAAGCTCAGGGGAGAGCTCGTGTCGGACGTTCTCGCCGAGGAGCATGGACACGGAGCGGCCACCACCCTGGTTGAGGGTGACCTGCAGGGCACGGGCGATCTGGTCCTTGCCGCTGTTCTGGTAACCAGTCATGAAGACGGTGAAACCCTTCTGGGCGGGCAGGGGGTTCTGCTCGCGGAGGACCTTGACGACCTCGGGGTAGGAGAACCAGGCGGGGATCTCCTTGCCGGTTCGGAGACGGTGTCGCAGCTCAGTGCCGGAGATGTTGGTGGTGCGGGTGCCCTCGGGGATCTCGTTGGCGGGAAGGTACTCGTCGGTGTCGGGGAGGTAGATCATCTCCTGGAACTCGACCATCTTGATGCCGAGCTCCTCCTGGTGCTCCTGGACGAGGTACTGAGCATCATAAGGACCGTAGTGGTCCTTGCCCTGCTTGTTCTTGCCGGGACCAGCGTGGTCACGGCCGACAATGAAGTGAGTAGCACCGTGGTTCTTGCGGATGATGGCGTGCCAGAGGGCCTCACGGGGACCACCCATGCGCATGGCCAGGGGCAGCAGAGCCAGAGCAGCCATGCCGTTGGGGTATCGGGGCAGGAGAGCCTTGTAGACACGGACACGGGTGAAGTGGTCAATGTCACCGGGCTTGGTGAGACCGACGACGGGCTGGATGAGGACGTTGGCCTGCTGGGAGCGGGCGGCGCGGACCGTCAACTCACGGTGAGCACGGTGCATGGGGTTTCGGGTCTGGAAAGCGACGACCTTTTGCCAGCCGAGCTTGTTGAAGTGAGCGCGGAGCTCAGAGGGAGTGACTGCGTCGTCGTTAGCTCCATGCGCCAAGCCAAGGTGAGGAGCGGGCACTTACAGCGGAGGTCAAGGAAATCGTAGTGCTCAAGACGGTTGATGGCCTCGAGCTTACCACCAACGTAGAACTCCTTGGCGGTGGAGAAGAGGTACTTGATACCGGGGTGAGTGTCATCGTCGCTGCCAAAGACCTTCTTGGCCTCGTTGACCCTGTGCAATGCCTGGTAAGTATTGTGGGCAACATGCGCCATTGGGACTACCTACTTGTCGGGTCGGTAGACATCCTCAACAGTGAGGATGGCAAGGTTTCGGTCGTCACGGAGATCGCGGAGGGTGATGCGAGCACCGGGCTTGATGCTCAACCGGTCAATGGTGGCCTGGTCAACATCGAGGTTGATGGGCATGGAGAAGAGGGCACCATCAGCGAGGCGGTTGGTCTCGACGACGCTAGAAAGCTCAATTAGCTTCTGCTGAAAGCTGATTTTAGATCTAGCGACCAAACATACCTGTTGTAGTCCTTCTCAGTAAGGAAACCTGTTGAATTGCTCGTCAATTGATGTCCTCATAAAATATCCCTTCGCAAAGGTCAGGGGTCGGAGATGCGGGGGCGGGGTCATTGCCCGTGCACGCCACCATCATCGCGGCGGGGGAAGGAGTCAAGCCTCAGCATCAGCATCGGCGTCGGCAACTCTTACCTTCGATGGGAGAGAAGCCACCGTTAAGGATCAGCTCAAGATCGCAAAGGTGACGCTCAGTGAGGACGAGAGCGGGAAGCTTCTCGGACTCGGCCTGGAGCTCGGCCTGGCGAGGCAGATCGCGGGCGAAGAGGTCCTTGAGGGCACCGCCGTGAGGAGCGTTGGCCATTGTGATGTGATGTGTGGTGAAGGTGTTTCTGGGGAAGAAGAGAAGGAGTTGAAGCTTCAGGAACCAGGTCGAGGATCAAGGTTCAAGAAGAAGGGGTCTCGAGACTTTTAAAAAAGACAAGAGAACCGGGGGCAGAGCACGCAATCGTGGGGGGAAAGACGGTTGCACGAGTGATACACGGGAATGGATGACAACGGAGAACGGGAGAGAGGATGGACAAGAACGAGAGCCGTCAGCCGAGGGGAAGGGAGCGGTTGATTTTAAAGCACGTCCGGATACAGGCAAAGGTACAGTCCATCTTGTTGCGTCCACCCTGTCATGTCTGCTAGTTTCCCCCGTCCCTGCCTGGCTCAAACATGACTTGCTGGGGCCCTCGACATGGAGGGGCGTACGGCGAGTGGGAAAATCAAGTGAAAAAAATTGCGTGGCCATTGACGAACGGACGAAATCGGCGGCCTGCGTGCAATGTCCTTCTCCCAGACGCCCATCCTCACCGTCAGAAAGAGGAAAAAAACAATGGGGTTGTGGTTTTAGCTCTCGATGACGTGCTCGGGACTTGAGGCTTATACCTGCCGCCGACGACCCTAGAGGCCAATCAGAAGCCCGCGAGACCGGACAAGGCGGCGCTAGGTCCTCGGAGCATCGCTCTCGGGCGGCGCTGGAAGCGACCTTTGCTGTTGGAGATCATGATGGATGTTTTTTGCATGGCACAGTTGCGAGGACTGAAGCCCTGGCCTTGGTAGTTGTTTGAAGGTAAATGGGCTTGCGCGGCTCTGAGCTCGGAACTTCTGCTAAGACATGGTCCCTGCAACCACAACGCCGTGATGTGGGATGTAAGCCTCGTCCTCCTCCCCTGAGAATCATGCCTCATGCGGCCGGGTTCCTGGTGCCGTGGCGACAAGACGGAGACTCTCCCCTCCCAGCAGGGCCCTTTTTCTTTTAGCCCCGCATCCCATCCCACTGCGCAAGAAGCGAACGAGACATTCCACGGACATGTTCCATGTGGCACGACCATCCATCCACATGCACCCACGTCCGAGCATCCACACCCACCTCCGGCTCGCTCAAGGGGGGAGTCGAGTCGAGTCGCTCACGGGCACGCAATAATCTAGACCCTCACGTCTGCTGCTTCTCCGAGGCGCCTCTGTCTTGGCCCGATCACGACTTTTGTTCTTTTTATTCATTAACTGATGTTACTTCAAACCCCCGGCCCGGTCAGTTTCCCCCCGTAGGTAGCCTTGCGTCTAGACGCCGTTGCTGGGGTGGTTCCGCCGACTAGGGCGGCAGTTCCCCCGAGCAGANNCACGCTGCTCCATTTCCCCTCAGTCATGATGGATCATGTTAGTAATCCTGTGTCTGACATTGATGCGACTCTTGCCTTGGTTACCCCAGACATTTTGCACTTGTTAACGCCGTGGCCGATGAAAACGTCTTTGGATATTTCGACCATGGCACAAAAGCCGTGTTGTCCATGTAGGATTGTCGGTTAGAGAGGCCTGTTGTGGTTTGCGATTAGGCATGCTCAATTGACCCTTCATCAAGGTGAGGGTGTCCCTGTCCAGTCCCCTGGCGATCTGGGTTCACGGAATTTCGGGGTGTTTGAAGGATCCTTTGGACCCTTGAGTCGACACGCAATGCCATTTAATTCCGGGCTGTCGATAGCCTGTAGCCACACGTATCTTGATCAAAGCTTCGTCGACTACTGTAGCAAACTCACAAAACGTCGACGCTTCCATGATCAAGGGGAGCTGTTTTTGCTTCATTGATCCAGACTTGCTTGTGCCTTGAGGGCTAACCATCCTGCAACGGCCCGTGGGGGAGACAAGGTGCGTGGTGGAGCACGGCTGTGGGATAACACGATGCGGCAGTACAAAACGCATCATGAAAGGCGACATGTACGCATAAAATTGCCAGCCGGAGTGATCAAGTGGACAGCGAGTGCAGGTTCTTCGATGGCGTCACCAGCGAGTTGATGATGGCAGTAGACGTTGCATCTCCAAGGCGCCCTCGTTGCGGTCTCGACTGAGAGAAGGTCGTGTGACCGAAGCGTTCGCCTCTTACAAGCCAGTCAATCTTGAACTATTGAGCAGCTGCGACAAGGTGAGAGCGAACCATTGTTCAACCATCACGTCGCTCGACGCTTGTGGTTGTGGCATTTGGTCAGCACCTTTTCATGATGGGCGGAAAGCCCGTGGGATGGGGGTGCTGGACGCGAGCGGATTGGCCAGCCACCTGCAACACATCATTTTGTGGAATTAGTCGCCATCGATTGCCAAGGCCCGGTCCCGCGATCCGGTCCCATCGGGGCATCCACAGCCGACCATGAACGAAAATAAGGTCGACAAGGAGATCTTTCAAGATGGGAGTGTCTGCCGACGGTCCGGAGAGCTGTCGCATTCGACGGGCCATCCGACTGTCGATAAGATCACTCAATCGCAAAAGAATCACGTGCCAAGATCCGCTGCCGCTTTCATCTTTTCTGATCAGATAACGTTTTGAGCCTTAGGCGAGAACCGGTGCTGTTCCTCGGCATCATAATCATCCGTCCTTCACCACCCCATTTGCGCAGCGCTTCGCTGCTGTTCATCAACATCCCCAGGCGGTTTGTGTTGGACTTCGAGTGTCGTGAATTGCTTCCATCCAGTTGTCTGACTTGTCTCCGGGAGAGACATAAGTGTCGCGTGAAAGCCTAAACTTGCAACGGCTTCAGACCTACCACGCGGGCACGAAGAACGGGCGTGTTATCCGGTCAAAGAAATTACGTATAGATGGACCCGAACGCACCTCCAAATTCGTTGTCAAGCCCTGGCACCTCAGAACGCCTCGGGTCAGGTAAACCTAGAGTTCAGAGCACCTATTCAGAGCTTAGGGTCATTTTGAGAGTAAGTGGTCTGGTACTGAACAAGATTCACATGTCTAACACTTGGGAGCAGGGATAGAATTACAAATGAGAATGAATTATGTGTCAAGACTAAGTATAAGAGTCGATCCCGAGGCGGGATGCCAGAAGAGAATTGAACCGTATCAAAGAATCTCTCAGATCGCATCGCCATCATGTCCTACAACCATTACTGTCATGCGCATGAAATCCTGAGAAAAAATCGCACAGGTCGAAATATAAAAATGTCTAGAAGAGAGCAACGGCAGCAGCAGCAGCGACTACAACAGCTCCAGCGATACCATAACCACTTCGAACAGCAGCACCGACGACAACGGGCGCAGTCGGGGCAGCATGACCAGGAGTCTGGATGGTACCGACTGTGGTGGGCGCGGGGCAACCGGGACCAGGGCAGTAGACGGGAATCTCAGCAGTAGGGCTGCCGGGAGGAGGAGGAGGGTAGGCGCCAGTCTCGGCAGAAGGAGAAGGGTGGATGGGGTACTCGGGCTGCTCAGCAGGAGGAGTGTAAGTCTCCTCGCCAGCAGGAGTCTCAGGGGCCTCAGGGACGTAACCAGGCTTGTCACCGGTAGGGGCAGGCTGCTCGGGGGTGTACACAGGCGTCTCGCCGGTAGGCTCCTCGACGAGGTAAGTGGGCTTCTCAGCAGGGACCGACTTGGTGTACACAGGGTGCTCAACGGGAGTAGACGTCTCCTCAGCAGTGTATCCGGGCTTCTCGTGGGTAGGATACTCGGGCTCGGCAGAGGTCTCAGCGGGTGGCTGAGGGGCGCTGTAGACGGGCTTGGTCGCCTTGTCAGAAGGGCAAGGAGTGGTCTCGGCGGGGTGAGGGTAGATGGGCTCCTCAGAAGTCACAGGGTAGCCCTTGGTGGGCTCAGGGTATTCGTTGGTCTCGCTGGGCTCGGGATACTCCGTGTCGACAGGCTCAGGGTACTCGGCCGTCTCCTCAGGCTCGTGGTGCTCCTCAGTTTCTTGGGGCTCGGGGTACTCTTCGATCTCGCTGGTCACAGCAGGCTGAGGATACTCCTCAGTCTCGGCAGGCTCGGGGTACTCGTTGGGCTCGGGGACTTCAGGGTACTCGTCCGTCTCGCCGGGCACAGGATACTCGCCGTAGCTCCTTGGCTGAGGATAAGCGTTTCCTTGTCCGGAGGGAGGGTATCCGGTGTTCTTGCCGGGCTGAGGATAAGCCTCGGTTTCGACACCCTCGGGGCAATCATCCGTCTCAGCAGGGGGGTAGTATGGCGCGGCTGGCTGAGGGTAGCCATTGGATCCGGTTTGCTGAGGGTACGTGACAGGCTTCTCGGGTTGAGGATAGACCTTTGCCTGGGTAGGCTGAGGGTATCCCTTGGTCTGAACGGGATGAGGATACTCCTTGTCGTTGCCTGGAGTCGTGTAGCCTGTCTTTACAGGAACAGGGTAGATGGTGGTCGTCTCAGGGACCACGACCGAGGCGTAACGGCCAGGGCAGTGAGGGACATTGGTCGGGCAGTCAACGGCGGTGTTGACATGAGTGATAGTCTTTGTAGTCCAGACATACTCGCCCTGGCCAGGATGGTTGGGCTTTCCGGGGTGAACCCAGTGCCAATCATTATCGTCATCATGGTCACAGCCGTCCATGTCAACACCATGGTGAGGAGGATGCCAGACATCAATGCAGTCCTCAGGAGGGCTACCCTTGGGGCCGATGTCAAGATTGATGGGCAGCTCAATGCCCAGGGGCAGCTTGATGTCTGCGTTGAGGGACAGCAGAGCGTCGGCGGTGGCCGCGAGGGCAGGGAGGGCGAGGGCGTTGTACTTCATTGTAGCTGGTATAGAGCGAGTGTATGTTGCTTTGTGTGTACAAGAGAAGGGCACGTCAAACGAGTGACTCTGTTATGAACAGGGGGGAAGTTGGATACAAGAAGTGATGAGGATGAAGAATCGAAAATGAAGAAGGGAGAGGCGGTCTTTTATCCTTCAGTTTCTCTCTATTCGTGGAGTCTATCGTTGCAGCTCTCGATGCCCCTAAAGCATTACATCTGAGAATATTACCAAACAAGAGACATGAGAAACAAGCGGTCCGATTCATAAGATGACGGCATCTCAGATTATCCAGTCGCGCCGCCTCCAGAAAAGTAAACTGTTGACGCAGGAAACCAATCAACTCACCTTGCGACTATTCTCAGCCGGAACAATGTCTGATGAACCCTTGAAACAATGAGATTGTCCGCCTTGAGACTAGACGGTAGTGCCTGAGCGAAAAAGCAAATAGACGCTTGACATAAAAGGCCCGAGTTGACAGGGTGGTTCTTTTGCTGTATGTCTTAGATTGGGATTTGGGGCTATTAGAGACACGACGATGGCATCTTTGCATTTATTTCCGCAATAATAACCCCAACATCAGGCTCAGCCAAGTAGAAAGAATGGATATCCGGGCTCTTGCCTCTTGAACTGTATCTTCCCCAGCGAAATCACTCAGTGTATTCGAGTAGCTATTCCGAGAGCAAGACACGGCATCACGTATGGGTTCCTATCGTCCCGTCATGGTTTGTTACACGTCGAGTTCGAAGTTGCTTTTGGAGTCATGGGTACCACAACCCGGTTATGGGGATGTCTAAGATCCGAGTTTGCATGCGAAACATTGTTTGACGGGGAAAAGAGGGGGAAACGGCATTGTAAATGGTTAGAACAATGCGTCTTTGCAAGACATGAATTGCTCTTTTGTTTCATGGCTTTAGCTTCCGATCTATTTTCCGCTTGCTGACGTTCAACTCCAAGCCAGATCGACAGGGAGGCGGCACACAGCAATGCTTTGCCACCTCTAAACACTCATCCGAGATACAATTATGGAGGTGATGATCCTAGTCTGTAGTCTCCAGTGTTGTGATTCGTCTGCGGGGTGCTTCGTCCGCTTTTGATACTCTGGTCTCTATGCAAATGTCAGTATCGCCATCGTCATGAAGAATAGTCAACATACCCAATCTACTCCAGGGACACGCCTCTGCCCTCTCCTGCTTCCTCGAAGCGATGATTCCTCGTCATAGAATATCTATTCATAATCTCAACCTCACCAATCAAGCGGCTTCTTAGTCGCCGGCGCACCAGCCGAGACAAGCGGCTCATCCATGACACCCTCAAGCCTCTCCCCCGTCTCATCATCCAAGACGCCCCTGTCGATCCTCCACAGCGCCACCTGCTCGTCCAAGACGGCCGTCCACTTTTGGATCAGCGGGTGCGCGTCCGCCACGTCCGCAAACACAACGTCGTCGCCCTCGGCCTTGACTTGGTACTTCCAGTTGCCGTCCTCGGCCCAGTAGTCGGCTTTAAAGATTCCCTTTACGCTCAGGTCCTCACGGGCTTGGCGGAGGAGCTCGGTGGTTTCAGGTGTGCGTGCTGCTTCGGCGATGCCTTCTAGTACGCCGAGAAGTTGGCCGGCCTTGAGTCCCACGGTCGCGCCTAGACTGAATCCTTCATCAAACCCCTCTTGCAGACTCTTTTCTTTAGAGATAGTGATTCCTTCTCGGTAGCCTGCTGTCGTGTGCTCTGTTTGCAAACGGTTGATGTCAGAGGGATGAGAAACCGACTCATCATGGTGATGCTCCGCCGTCGGCGATGAGGGGCCCGATCCAAAGACGTCATCCAGGGCATCATTGGAAGCCTGAGGCTCAACCTGAGCCTCCTCTTGAGGGCGGCCGATGTAAGCGTCGTCGACCATTTCGGCGACGGGTTGATAATGCATTGCTGCGATTTGAGTTGTGAGGGTGTAGGGTAGCGATCTGAGTGAAAGAATTGAAGCCAGTGGGAAAACTCTTCTTTGAAGATGAGCTAAGCAAAAGTCAACCAGGAAAACAACTCCGCTCAACCTCATCTCAAACAACATGATGTGAATCTAAAGATAGGCAAGGTATTTATCAGACTGCTATTGCATTCTTGATCTATCAAGGATACCAGAAATCTCAACAAACAACTCAGATAACAATCAACACGACAACTGGCCGCAGACAAAAATGTCAACTCGCAACGACTAACCCAAGTCAAGTATTCACCAAGCAATAACCACAACACAACGAAACAGGAACCGATACAAAAACAAAGACCTTGACTCCCATGCACCCGAGAGTAGCCATAGAAAACAGCCCTCCCTTGCCCGACATCAACTCAAATATAGGAGTGCCAATCTCCCCAATCACCAACATCTTCCCATGATGATGTCGATTCGTCTTCAGACAGCTCCGGGTTTTCATCCTTACTCGACAGTGTCACGTCGCTCTCATCGGATGCTGAGAACTTTGGCGACCGATCAATGCCTTTATACGTGGTTGGCTCCTGACAGTCCTCTGGCGACGCCCATCGTTCTGACTCTGGGATAGACTGCCAAATCTCTACAAAGTCGGCCTTCCACGTCTTCAAACCCGCTATGGCCTTCCCCCGCTCCTCTTGGCTGTGTCTATATGGTTGTCCGAGAGCCATGAGGGTAAATGCCAAGTGCTGACCCACGGCAGTGCAGATTGGAGCGTTCGATGGATGAGCAGACACCTCGGGTCCAAACTCGGCCAGATGATAGTAAAGTGTCCCTGGTTCATCCCAATCAAGCTTGAGGAACACTGTAGCTTCGCCTGTTGTAACAAGCCCATACTCGAAACCCTCTTCAATCATCTGGTCATACGCGTCCGTAAGAGCATACGCTGTCAGCTTCTCCGCGTGATACCGGAACCGCGCAGTCGAATCTCGGCTAGCGGGCAGCATCGACTCCCAGTTCGCAACCTCCTCGTAGACGTTCATCTCACCGAGACCAACACGGAGGCGGGGAGCCGTCAGCATGTGAGGTAGCTTCCAGTCGACGACGCAAACTAGCTCTTGCTGCACAGATGGGGCCTTGTCTTCCCGGTCGACGTAGCTGCCAGGGGTGCAGGGGGATGGCATACGCCTGTCGTAGGCTGCTCCAAAGGTATCCATGACAAAGTCCTCCTTCTCCCCAAACTCGACGCCGTCTCCAATATCAAATGCCTCGCGGACTTTTTCAATCTTTGCAAGTTCCGAGATGATGGCGGCAACCGGCTTCTCGAAGCTGTCACGCATGAAGAACCGTAGAAAGGTTTCGTCTCCGATCGGCTGCCGAGGGGAGCGTGCTTTCCAGAGCCGCTCCATGACATCTCGGTTCTCAAAGACTCGGGTCCCAGAGCCGAGTGCGTCGTAGAGCTTGCCAAAGGTGAGTCTCTGCTAGTCGATAAAGTCGACCCAGGGCCTCAGCTTGGGACAGGGCTTGTCCTATGGCATGTTCGCGTAGCCCAACGAGAGTTCTCGTGCGTCTGTTTCCACGGCGAACCCGGAAAAGATGAGTTCATGGCAGGCAGTCAAGTATTCTTCAAGTGTCGTGGGGTTTGCTCGCCGCCTGAGAATATCATCTCGTTGGTGTCCAAGCTGCTGTGTGGGCTGGGATGTATAGCGGCCTATGCAGGTTGCATCACGACCTCTCTGATTGAGATCTGTAGCCCTGTGGTGCAAGCTGTTCAGATCTTCCAAGCTCATATGTGCAGCCATCTCGTTGGCAAGTCGCTTCTGAGCTATCTGATATCTCGTTGTTGTTTGAATCCGACGTGGGTCAGAAATGAGAAGTAGGAAGTAGTGGATGTGGGTGGATATGTGGTTGAGAAGTTGGACTATAAACAAAGATGGGATGGCGTTCATATAAACACCAAGCTCTTTCTCGGTCATCCAGGTTCGTTCTGTGAGTCAAAGAAGTTGACTTTTCATGAAAACTTATATTGGTGTTGTCCAAGCAACATCTCGGTCCGCAAGTAGAGAACCGTAAAGACTATTTCCCAACGCACCTCGACGAAGTAAAAGAGCATGATATCGTCCCTAAGCCTCTAAGTAGCTTCCAAGCTCTTCGCGACGTTGATGCCTGAAAGTGATGCCGGGCCCCCTGAAGTTCTGTTCACCTTCTTTCGCAACAATTGCAGTCAAAAGGGGCTAACTGCCTCAATGAACTCCTGACTTAACCCCATGTCCCTGCTTATATACTTGTTTCCTTCATGTACCTATTTCAGGTCAGTAAACAAGAACCATTCCCTTGCTCACAAAGAAGAGTAGTTACATGCTGAAGTAAACCCCCTCCCTAACAAACCTCGTGACCCCCAGTGTCGTCCACAACACACATGGCCAAACAATTTAACATTACTATCCATATACATTAAACAAGGAGCCAGCCCGAATTAATAGTCTTCCCGCGACTTCGCCTCGTCAAGAAAAGGTCAACACAGCCGCCCCGTCTCCTCCACAGGAGGCAGCACACCACCCACCTCATCCCTATCATGCAACGGCTGCAGCATACGGTACTTCTCTCGGAGGTACTCCCTCTGATTCTCCCGCATCCCATCGAGGTTGAGCAGGAAATTCACTACGTAGAGAAAGTCCTTGACGTGAGACTTGAACCCGCCCTCGGACTCGTCGTGCGACGACGCCGGCAGCGCGAGCACGTCGGCGATGGTGCTGGCAATCTCAAAGAGCTTCTGCATGATGCCGCTGCCCTGCGTCGCTATACTTACGATGCTGTTTAGCCGGCTGACCAGGTTGCGAAGCTGGATCGACAGCCGCGACGCCGGGAATTGCAGCGATAACCCTTCATGTGTCGTATCTGACGGCCCTGACCGGAGCAGCCCCTGTGAGAGGGCGAGTTGCCAGAGCAAGGTCCGCAGCCAGAGTCTGGTGATGAACAAGTCTGCCCGTTGTAGCTCGGTGAAGCCAGGCTGCCCAGAACCGCTCAGCTTCGCCTCGGAGGTTGCTGCGTGCATCTCGGCTTGGTCAAGCTGAACCTGCTTGCTCTCGATCCATTGCACCGTCAGTCCACCTATCGCCCCTCGCTGCGATTGCCAATACGAGAGGAACGTCTCGTCCAGTATCAAAAAGAGGTCAATCAAGCAATTGAAGCCGACCCGGATGTGTTCGGGCGTGCAGCTGTCTGCAGTTGAAAGACCTGTCCGGAGTGGAGGAAGAATACATGGGTAGCCAGAGATGCCAAGGAATCGTTCATGGATATAAGCCTCCCAGTAGACTTGCTGGAAGCGCACCGGGTCATAGGGCACCTGACTTGAGTCCCGCATGTCCCGCTGGTGCATCTCGAGTGTCTGGACCATGGAGATGGCCTCGCGGATAAAGTTGAAGCTGCGGTCGAGACGGCTGAGGCCCATGGTGGCGATCTCGAGGTAGATGCATGTCATGATGCGCTTGATACTCACAGGCAAGAACTCATTCGTGCCTAGCCCGGCTCGGTGATGGGCCTCCAAGCCATGATAGATGAGGTCGTTTATCTGCGCCGCCACGCTCCCGTGCGTGTGGTCGGCCGTTTGAGACAGAAACGTTGTCACAGCTCCATAGGCGTAGACCAAGGCGGCGTCCTCGGGGCTACTGTGCATCATGGAAATGGCGGCGACCATGTCTTCGGGAGTGACAGCGGGGCTGAAAGGGTAGACAACCTGCTCAAACTCTGGCAGCAGGGCGGTGAAGAAGCCCGGCGTGTAGACCTCCGACGCCGGGCCCGAGTGCGACCCGGGACTGCTGCCACTGCCGGCCCAATCATGGCCCGAGGTCGGGGGCTGGGCGGCCGTCGAAGATGGAGACACGGAGGAGCTCGGCGAGGTCGGCAGGGGATTCTCCCCCCTGATCTGAGCTACCAGTCGGCCTCGCTGCGGGTTCTTGCGCTTCCTCGGCCCCGTGGACCTTACGCACTGGACGTCGAATTGCCGGCAGGGTGAACAGGGCTGCCCGTCGTCACATTTGACCTTGCGCACTCGGCAACCATGGCATGCGGGCATCTCGGAGGGCTTGGCTGCCGGGCTTTTTTGATTTGAGGCTTGGAGGATTTGAGCTGCAGGTTGCCAGCAGCGGCGGGTAAGCATGCGCATGCTCAGGGCTCAGGGCGCAGACTGCGAGGTTGTCGAGACGGGAGCGTGGGCGTGATGAAATGGCTGGCATCACGTGATTGGCACGAACGCCTCAGCTCAGCTGGAACGGGATCTGAGAGATGAAAGCTACTTTCCGCATTAGGATGTGATGCAGTAACGTTACAATTGCAGGTAAATGGGCATTTTCTATGCTGTCATTAATCTCACTCTTGAGAATATACCTAGTTACCAAAACCCCAGATGAGAGATCTAGGTACTGCAACTCTAAAGTTAAAAGACTGGCCGTAGTCAATAATACCCTGTACTCGACCTGTGTACTAGGGTAGCTCGGAAATTCGGCTTCAAAGCACAAACATGAAAAGGGCAGCTTTCATGCGGATGGATGGCAATGAATTAATAGCGATTGTCTTGGATTTTTCTCAAGTTCCCTCACTGCGCAGCTCCAGTTTCAGTCTCCATTTCATGTACATTAGCACAAGAACCAACACTCTCAAGTACATTACCACGTCACAGAACCAACACCAACACCCACTCATCTCATCTACACCGCATCCCAGAATAGCACCAGCGCACCCACTACGTAATCCAGAATCTTGCCCAACGCCCTCGCCCTTGCGGCCCAGAATTCTACGTACAGTACCAAGCACAGATCGCCCCGAGGAACCATCGTGCTCCATCCATCTAGAGCCGCCAATAACGCCCTCTCTTCAGCCCCGGATCTCAGTGCAGAAGCCCATCTACCCGCGACGCTTTGAAGCGGTGACTCCGGTGCACGTTCTCGGGAGCCGCGTTTCGTTTCAAATCACGGGGAATTCGATCGATTGTCGTCCCATCTGCTTTGCCTTGAGCTGAATTCGACCCATGTTCCCTGACAATCTGCAGCACCATGGAGAAGAGGGTGTGCGAGTTGCACTTGTTGGGAAATATCTTGCAACTTGGAACCTGCAGCCTCGGGTAGAAACCCACTGTGTGTGTTGTAATAATGCTCCGAAAAGTCCAAGTCCCAGTGTTTGGGGCGGATCGCATCTCTACGAATCTATAGGTGTACGGGTATATAGATCCATACCCACGGTTCCTCACAACGGGGCTACGATCCTATTCGAGACTGACAACAGCCCACGGAATTTTCCTTCTATCCATCTTCTGGTCGCTTATCGAACCTCTACCCGAAAGGACCTCTGAGGAGCCCTTCCGCCACGTCCGCCCACATCCCCGGCAGCTAGCTTCGGCACCAGAGCCACGGTTCCAACGCTGCCGCTTCCGGACAACGGGGAATTGGATCCCTGCGTCCGTACATTAGACCAGTCGAGCTTGTCTTGTGTCGCTGTTGGGTTGGACGGCTGCGCTAGGCTATAGTGCTCACCGCGTGGCACTCCACTTACAACGCGCCTAGTAATTAAGGATGGCTTTCCCGCCTTTCCACCCCAACCCAACCCAACACACAAAGGACCGCCCACGATACGGCACTTGCACGGCACCTGTTGACCCAGCCTGCCTCTTGTTTATCGCATGGCGAGCAGGGATGCCCGAGCCAGCGCCGACCGAGGGCTGAGCGCCGCCCCGGATGATCTGACTCTTTCCGGCTCTGTGCACCGTACCCCCATAGGCTGGTCAAGGCTGGTCATAGCCTGGAGAGCGAAAAGGAGGATTCACTCAGAGCTAAGGCGGGCCCAGAGACAGGACCGTTCTCATGGAACGTGCTCCGATTGGTGCCAGCCACGCTCGGAGGCTCCTTTTGCGCCCTCAGGCCCTTCTTCAGCAACGGGGACGGTTCAAAGAGTCTTTCGTATTATGTCCACCCTTGTCCCTGCGTTTGTCAAATTGTCATGTATGATGTCGTCGTCTGGACGTGGCCGAGATGAAAATTTTGCCCATCTCGAGATGATGCTCATCAGCTGCAGCTGCGAGATGGACGAAGCGTTCAGCCCCGTCTTCGCCGCCGCCGTGCCGCGCTATAAGTGTGTCCGTCTCTCTTTCTATTTCCGACACGAGCCCGTCATGACGAAACCTCATCCATCCCCTCAGTCTCGGCGCGCCTCGATAATGGTTGCCCCAACCTGCCAATTGTCAGGAGAATCAGCCCTCCCTTTGCCACTAGACACCCCCGGAACTCTGGAAGCATTATCCGAGAGATCGGCAAGAGCACGGGACCGCGGACCTGGGAAGGGCGGCGTGCCACGAGTGGTGGGAACTCCAGACGGCCGTTCCTCCCGGTTGGCTCGACAGGGCTGTGACAGGCGGGCGGGCTGGTCTAGGGGAAGCATGGCCGAGCGAGCCAGCCCGGGCTGAGAACAACGTGGCCCGGGAAATGAAGTGTGCCTGGGATTGCTGGCTCGTGCGAAGGAGATTTGACCTGCGAGATACGCATGGAGAGAAGGTGAGGAGAGAGCGGACCCGACAGACGGAAAGGGGCCTGTGACCTCGCAACTCCGTCCTTCTGGAGCTTGCCCTGCCTTGCCCTGGAAGCGGCTCTTTGACGACCAGGCCCAGCCCCGAGCCCCAAGCGGTGGGCGAACGTCACCAACAACGGTGAACGGTGCAACGGCTGGGCAACCGGGGAAGACAGACGTGACGGTCCCGTGCAGCAACATGTGCTGTCGGTGTGGTATGACATGGGATGACGGAGTGCGTTGTGCTGGCTATTCTCCCATGGCTCGTTGCTTTTTTTGTTGAATCAGTCTGATTGCCCTTTGTTGTTGGTGTCTCTCAGCTCTGGTCTTGTCTCATCGCCCATCAGAATCCTTTGACCGAGCCTGAGCGACTCGTCACAATCCCACACCGAAGAGTGTCACGATCGCTCACCGTCCCTTCTTCCGCTCCCCCAACGCTCGGCGGCGAGTCGTGTGTCCCCAGGTCGTCCAGAGCAGCACGGTGGCGTCTCTTCTAGAATCTGTTTGGAATAGAGCCCCCCCCAGCTGCAAGCTCAATCCCGGCTTCTCTTGGTAGGAGCCGCTCATTAGTATTCCCCACAAGTCCTGCTGGTGGTGTCCACTCTGCCTCCCTTGTTGTTGATGGCCACCCCCTTGTCCATATCAAATCCGCCCTCTAGATGGCTCATCTCGCTCGCCCTGCCTGCGCTCGTCAATTCCGTACAGACTCACGGGACCATCCCCCTCAATCTCTCTCGCCTTGTGTTGATCGCCTCACGTCTGTAATATGGTCAACACCGCACCACAGACTCCACAGACATGATGCCGCTTCGCACAAACAATTGCCACTCCTGGATGCCTCCTCCAGCCCGGCAGCTTCAGTTGAGTTCCCAGCGAGCTAGCAGAAGCTCGCGGCCCCTGCCGATCCTAGGTAGCATGGACCGTGGACCGTAAAAAAAAAAACAAGCACAGGGGGTTTCGGAGGGCTACTAGGAAAGTTATCAGGGGTGTATTCTGCTGACCGCCAGGTCACTGAACAGCGGTAGAGAAGCCACGCGAGCCTCTCAATTTCACGGGGGATTTAAGACAAATAGGGCCCCCGTCATCGGTTTTTTTCGTGATCAGATTCCCCTGGATTTTGCGAAAACTCGTTGTGTGCGTGCCCTGGATTTCTGTCGCTCAGCTTTTCTTTGCTCTGCTCTGCACACTTGCATCTGCCTTTGATCTCACCAACCTCTGCCTCGCGTATTCGCTTTGCTTCAACAAACCGACTCCATCACCATGCCGCGCGGACCGTATGACACCACTGGCGTGATAAAGCCAAGTGCACCCAAACCACCAAAGCCCGGAAAGTGCCCTCAGCTTGTTCAGCTATGAGGCTTCACATCTTTGAGGGTTCTTCTCTTTTTGCTCTCCGTGTTATGGACCGGCGTGCTCAAGGTCAGTACTCAGGGCAACCAAGAATCCTCCCTTTCGCGATTGCTAACCCTGGTTAGAGTTCACGCCACAACACAACGCACACAAAACACAACCGATCTCGACGAATAGCACTGTACACTTGTTGAGCGATGATGATATCGACCGCCGATCGAAATAAAAGCACTTGCTGGGAAAGGACGGAGTTGTGGGGTTTTGCTTTCTTTTTGGGCCTTTCTTTTTGGACTTGGGACGGTTGGGAAAAAGTATTAGACGGGATAACTCAGGTCGGGAGTCATGATCTACTGAATTGGATATCAGAAGAGGTGGAAAAAACGGAACGAGGGCATAGATACGAACGTACATAGAAGTGCGTCTGGCCGCAGGGTCGACCTAATTTTGATACCTACCTTTCGCAATTATCAACCAGCTGGCTGTGGTCGTGAACCATGCTTGGGGGCCTTGCCATTCGGCCGAGATTGCTTTGAGGCCCCCTAAACGTCACCCAAGGGTGCTGGTCGTTTCGTGGGCCGTCACTGCAAAGGGCACAACGTTGCCGCATAAGTTGCAGCCCTACATTAGCTGTCGCAAGACCTTGAACCAGTTCGCCGGGTTTGTGGGGACAGAATGTGGGATCCAGGTGGGACCTGGCCCGGAGAGCTGCTAGAGAAGGCTTGCCGCAGGTTACACAAAGCCGTTCCAGGGCTCGATGGTTGGTATTGACTCCGAGATGGACGGATATCATGGCATCTCTTACCGCAATGTACTCGGAATGCCTCACATGCTGGCACTCTTGCTGGCTCGGCATTGTTTGACACGGAGGCGAGTCGCATCGGGGAGATCTGCAGGGGTTCCAAGGCCGTCGCTGTTTCGCAGAGGTGCACAAGCCACCAGAGGGATGAGTGGAACGATAATGACGGTACAAATGCGTTGATCAAAGGGAGATTGAATGGATGAAGCTGTAGAGAGGGAGAGAATTTTTAGTCGAGGGGTCTCCGAGACCAGTTTCTCCGTCCGGTCGATCGTGGAGGAAGAATGACCCAGACCTCCTTCCTTCGGCACCTAGCTGGAAGCACCCGTCTGAATGACCAGCTTCACCCACCATGATTGGCAGAGCAAGAGCAATTGATGTCGACTAAAGATGGGACGGTCCGTTGATAGAGTAAAGGTTGCAACCCTTCACCTAGTCAAAGGACCGTCCCGCGGATGTGGCAACTGACGTTGAGGGCGATATTCATGTAACTAGCGGCCGTGTCTGAGGCTGTTTGTAGTTGACGTTTAGGACACGAAAGAGGTGCGGAAGCCGCCGAGACAAGGAGCGATCTATACCAGAAAAGATGCCGAACCTGGGAGCAGACATGACGGCAGAGGGCAACATCTCCCTAATAACCATGAACCCAGCTTGACAGCTGGAGTCCAGATGTTTTATACGTGGGAACTAAGAATAGGCTGGGCAGCTTACCCCGGATTTCAGTGTGGGGGTGGAGAAGCGTGGGATGTGGATGGACAGATGCCAACTTTTGACCCATTTTGCGGCATCGCGAGACCCTCTCTCCCGTGCGCCATCTTTTTCCGGTGGGTGGAATCGGGTGCCGTATCCGCGCTCGATGTGATAACGACGCTGATATGGGCATGGTCTTTGATCTAGATGATCTGGACGGATGTCTCATCACATCACGGAGAGGGTGGACGCACGCTCCAGCGTGCATCTGTCCATCTCCTTCTTGGCCAAGTCGGCCTCGGGCTTCCGTCAAAGACACCACCACCATCCGCGTATTACGCTCTATTTTCGGCCATCACCAGCAGCTGCGTGGATCATGCATCATGCTCAACAGTTTCACTTGCCTCTCTCTCGCGCATCTTCACATGTTTTCGAGCCGTGGACGAGCAACCGACTGCCACGACACTTTATTGTTATGCAAATGAGTCCCTACTTTGCCCGGTGGCGTGATCACCATGTCAAGCAGGTGAGCGGAGCTAGCTTGGACTTGGACCCTGCGAACCAAAGAAGAGGCACCATCTAGGATCCCACGAGGATATCACGATAACTCTGCGTTACTGCTGCCACAAGATTGCGTATGCGACGATTTCTAAGGGTCTCGAGGTGGTTTCCGTAGCAGCTCGAGATTGGCCGCTTTGTGCGGTGTGCGATCCTCAAGGATGGCTTACAGCAATGGGCTGATGCCGCCAGGAATGTCGTATCAGCCGGATTTGCATGCAAGGATCGGAGACGCTGGGCCCCCCGAATTGGTCGACAGGCTGATGAATACAGCACTGTGATGCTTTTTACGGTATGACATCTGCTGCAGAGTTGACGAAAACTGATCCAGAGGGCATGTACTGTACTCGAGCCGCGCGGCAGAGCAAGTTGGCCCGGATGAAGGACCGAGAAGTTGTCAGAATATGCGAGTGATTGGAAAATCGATATCACAAGCTGAGACTATGCAGTCCCGCAAGAGCATGAATGCTCAGCTCAGACCTTCACTTATCTTGAGGGCCATGGAAATTGACACCACGTCTTGTTGGTGAGCACGCGGAAACGGGAACACCTCTTCCCTTTTGGGCCTTCACCTGTCGTAAAGAGATTAGCCTCGCGCTCAAAGTCGGACGTTAGTGTGCCGGATCAAGACTTCCTACAGATCCATCACACCCACTTCTACACACAAACATCTGGCCCGTGATCACTTGCCTCAGACCTCCTTCAGACAGGCAGGACATGGATAGCTCGCGCTCTGACAAGTGCCTCTCGCTCTCGGCCAATTTCATGAATGGCCAAGTCCTCGCATTTTCCACTTTTCTGTTTGGTTTGCTGGAGACCCCAATCTCGTCTCTGCCTATCCAGCCTCCCCACCGCCGCTCGGATGCTACCGATCAACAACACCATCTCCGTCCACCGCACTTCCAACCTCCCCTCGAGCCAAACCCATGCCATGTCGTCTTTCCAGCCTCGCCGGTCTCCGGCTCTTTTCTGAGCGAAAAAGTCCAGCTCATCATCCTGCCCCTGAACGACCGACCTCTGCTAGATTCTGTTCCTGACTCTGTCCCGCGCGTTAGCGGTCCAATGGCTACTCCTGTTGGGGGCAAGCGTCTGGGTCTGCTTGCAAGCTCCCCCGGCTTCGGGTGGCACACCTATTGGCCCGTCCACGCGACCACGACAAGGACGACCACACCTTTGGCTCCGCCGAGTCTGTTCTGCCCAACGGCAAGCACAGCACTTGCGGTGACAGCTGGCGCCGCCCCGGTTCAGCCCTTGTCTTGAAATCCTCAAACATCGTTCACCGCCATGAGCTCGACTCCACGCGGCCCGATCGCGCCCCCGGGGGTCTGTCCTAGCTTCCCAGCCCACCACAGCGCCTGCTTGCACAGGAGTCCATGCGGTGAGAGCCTGGCCCTTGGCTGCAATACAAAATCAGCTCGTCCTGCATGCTCCTCTCGACGGCTTGCTGAGATGCATTGGTCTTGTCCCAAAGACAATCAAAGGCCTCTGTAGCCTGGAGAGCCCATGGCACCTCCAGTATCACCAACTTCCTCTGTTCTCTCCCTCTTTCAATGACAACGCCGCCCTGTCCGGGCGAGTCGCTCATGAATGGCTTCTTCTAAGACTATCATGGCGGTCCCAGAGATCATCGCCAGCCTCACCTGGCAGCAGACTGGATGCCTGCTTGCCGGTGTCTGGCTCATCTACCTCGTCCAGCTGGTCATCCAGAGATTATGGCTCAGTCCTCTGGCCCATATCCCTGGCCCCAAGCTGGCAGCTTTGACTCAGTACTATGAGTTCTACTATGATTTTGTCCTGGGGGGACAATACACCTTCAAGATCATCGACATGCACGAGAAGTACGGACCTATTGTTCGTATCAACCCCTGGGAGGTCCACGTGGGAGACCCCGACTTCTTTTCGGAGCTCTACACTGGACCCAGTCGGCGCCGGGATAAGTGGACGTTCTATACCCAACAGGCAAGTATACCATCGGATCTTGCACAGATGCCCTCACTAACACGCTGCAGTCCGGCGCCCCTCGTACGCGAGTACCTCATCCCAACGCCTTGGCGGGACCTAATACTGCGACGGAAGGCTCTCTTGCTGCCATCGACCACAGCCTTCACAAGTTGCGGCGAAGTGCGCTGAACCCTTTCTACTCAACTCAGACTGTGCGCAAATTGCAGCCGGTGATTGAGGAGAGAGTGGATGCCCTTCTGGATGCGTTCCTGAACTACGCCGAGGTGTCCAACGGTCAACCTCTGGATGTCATGTATCCGTACTCCGCCTTTACCAATGGTAAGCTCTATCTGTCCCCGTGATAGTTGATAAGTCTAACAGTGTGTAGACGTCATCAACGAGTATGCTTTTGCTCGAAGTGATCATCTTGTCGAGAAGTCGGATTTCGGAGCTGAAGTCACCAACGACCTTCTTATCGGCACCCACATGGGGCCATGCGTGCAGCATCTCGACTGGGTGCTCACACTTATCAATGCTCTACCCGAGTCCATCTCGAACCGATGCATGCCTGGTTGGGGTGGTTTCTTGAAGATGAAGAACGACATCCTCGAACATATTCACAGCATCGACCCACCTCAAAGCACAGGCAAGTGGACGATGGACGGTGGCCACCCTACGATGCTCTCGAGGCCTCGCTCAATGCGGGGGAAGCCATCCTCACACCTGGTCCAAGAGGGGCAGATCCTCGTCCAAGGCGGTACTCTCACCACCTCTTGGGCCATGTCCCTGGCAACCTTCCACCTCCTCAACCGTCCCGAGACTCTTCGCAAGCTTCGCGACGAGCTTTTTGCTGCCATCCCTGATGCTCATGATACGACACCGCTTTCCCGACTTGAGAAGCTCCCCTACCTTCGCGGAGTTGTCAAGGAGGCACTGCGTCTCGGCATCGGAACCAGCAGCCGGCTCGCCCGAGTTGCCCCAGATGAGACCCTCGTCTACCATGACCGCGAGAACGACAAGGTCTGGCGCCTGCCCCCTGGCTCCGTTGTGGGTATGAGCCCATACAAGACCGTCATGGACGAGAGCATCTTTTACGATGCCCGGGGCTTCCACCCTGAGCGCTGGGTTGAGGATGGCGAGCGACTTGACAAGTACCTCGACATCTTTTGCTCCGGCACCCGCGTCTGCCTGGGCATGGCTCTCGCCCACGCCGAACTCTACCTTATGCTGGCTAAGCTTTTCCGCCGCTGGGGAAGCGGTGGTGTTGTCTTTGGCAGCGACGATGGTGACCAACGTCTTGGAGATGTTGGTTACTTGAGCATCTACGAAACTAGGGTGCGAGACTGCGAGCCCGCTACAGACTTTTTTATGCCTATCCCCTACAAGGTTTGTCTACCTGTTCAACTTGCCCAACAATAACACTAACAATGAGTCGAGGGATCCGAGGGCCTTCGCTTTGTCTTTGAAGCCTATTAAACACGGGGCCAGATACCTCGTAACGAATATACCAATAGGTAACGGTATTTCTGCTTTGCTCTGCTTTGCCACCTATACCCTGTTGCCTTTTTATCATTATCATATGAGCGATGGAAACGAGATGTATGATGGATGGAATGATGAAATAATGTCACGACTCGAATGTGCGAGGAAGTCATGAGTTTGATGTTTGTTTTATGGAAGATACCTTTGGATACGGCACCTGGACGTGCCATCACCCTTTACTATGTCTTGTGCTTTTTTTTTCAGTCTGATTTCTATGGATGCTGGAGTTCATCTTGGGCTTCCCTATCGTTTTTACCGAAAGTGTTTCACGGGCATTGCCGTGTCTCTGGAGAAGCGATTTCCTTTTTATACGATCAAGGTTTCAGCGCGGCGTCTGGGTTTAAAAACACGGACCTACCGCTGGGGGCCTTTTTTTTTTTTTTTTTTATCCCCTTTTACCATCAACACCAAATCACCCATCACCGCCGACTATAGGCGCACGGGCGAGTGTTTTGATTCCCTTTGTCATGAAGGTGGTGGATGTCTTACACGAAATGCCGGATCGGAAAAGATCATAAGATACCAATTTTGAACCAAAGTCGTGGGGGTTGAAGGGAGCCCATGGTGGAGGAGGATGAACCGGAGAAGCAGGATTCTCGACAAAATACCCATGAAAACGAAAAAAATAATCATGAGAAAAACACGACAAAAAATACACATATATTTCAGCACAATTGGCTCTTTCTGCAAGTGACTTGAAGCTATCACCGAGTTGAATCAGTCCTATCACTTGGCATCCTCTTGTCCAAGCACTGCCGTGAATCGAGCCAGATTGATAAACGCCTGATGCAGAATGGGTGATGTGGTGGGGAGATCTCGAGCCTGCAGCCGCAAAACCCCCATAACGACACAGGGGTCAGGGGCCCTGAACGGCACCCGCCACGGCACCCGCACGGCTGATTCCATAACCTCCCGTCACCTCACCTCCACGGCCCGGACCAACCAGAGGCGCCAAAGCTGCTACCACCACGTATTCGATTCGACGACCCCGAAAGCGACGGATGCCATCAGATGAGCAAGTTTCCTCTGACTCCTGAAAGCGCTTGTGGTCAATTCTTTTCTTTTCTACGTATATATGTATTTGATTTCTTCCTATTGACCTTCGGTTTATCACCCATACAAGTCTTACTGTACATCATCTGCACATTCGCAACCACCCGCCGCCATGCCTGGACTCGATCCCGTCGCGAGAAAGAAGGTTCTTCGCGTAATTGCCGTTTCGCTATTGCTCGATCTGGTACGTCCAACTCTACACGCTGCATGCGCCGCGATTCTGACAGAAACCCTAATCTAGATCTCCTTCACCTTTATCCTCCCGCTGTTCCCGAAGCTCCTCGAGTTCTACCGCGATCGCGAAGGCGAGGAGCCCTCGCTCGACGACAATGGCCCCCGGACGCTTCTGCAGACCGTCCTATCTGGCCTCCACCGCTACAAGACCTCCTTTTCACGTCCGATAGAGTCGCGATATGATATTGTGCTGCTGGGCGGTGCGCTGGGCTCCATGTTCTCGTACGTCAGCATACCAACGCTGAGCGCTTGTCGCGGTTTGCTAATGTCCTTCTCTATAGACTCCTTCAGGCCATTGCCTCTCCCCTCATCGGCGCACTCTCCGATCGATATGGCCGTCGCAAGGCCCTCCTAGCTTCCATGTGCGGTAACATTCTCTCCGTCCTGCTCTGGGTCGCGGCCGTCGACTTCCGTACATTCATCGCGAGCCGCATCGTGGGTGGTTTATCCGAGGGCAACATCCAACTGTCAACGGCTATGGCGAGCGATATCTCAGACGAGTCCTCCCGCGGTTCTACTATGGCTCTGATTGGCGCGTGCTTCTCCATCGCCTTTACCTTTGGGCCTGGGCTCGGTGCATGGCTGAGCAGCATCTCGACCTTCGCCGCGAATCCCTTTGCGACGGCAGCCGGCTTCAGCCTGGGCCTGATTGTTGTCGAGACGGTGTATCTCTACTTCTGTCTCCCTGAGACGTTGCCTGCTTTGACTGGCATCAACGTCAAGGAGGGTGAGAAGAAGAAGCCGGCTCCCAAAGCCGTTGAGCGTACCAACTCTCACTTCGTCCTCAATGCCGTGCACTTTGTTTTCCTCCTCTTCTTCTCCGGCATGGAGAGTTCTCTGTCTTTCATGACCTATGAGCTCTTCTCGTTTACCTCTGGCAAGAATGGTCGACTTCTGGGCTACGTCGGTCTGGTCGCATCAATCCTCCAGGGCGGCGTCACGCGGCGCCTTCCTCCTCTCCTTGCCATCAAGATCGGCACACTCGCCTGCCTCGCATCCTTTATCCTTCTTGGCCAGATTACGACGATTGGAGGACTGTACTTGGCGGCTACATGCCTTGCTGTGACATCCGCTACTGTTGTCACCGGCCTCAATGCGCTGAGCAGCTTCGAGGCTCACGAGGATGAGCGTGGAAACAAGCTAGGCTTGCTGCGCAGCTGGGGCCAGCTCGGCCGTGGACTAGGACCTATCCTGTTCACGAGTGTGTACTGGTGGGCAGGCCGAGAGGTCGCCTACGGTATGGGTGCGACCGGTATGGCGGTTGTTGTCGCGACTGTGTTTGCTGGTTTGAAGACGCCCAAGGGCATGGAGAGGGCGAAGGGTAAGAAGACGGAGGGCAAGACGCAATGATCGGTATGCTTGGGCGAAATGGTGACTGGGTCTTCATATAGAGGGGGATGCATAAGGGTTTGGCCAAGCAGGACTTGGCTTGATCCGATATACACGGCCTCGGGGCCATGGAGATATACCAAATCGTAATTGGTTGTTCAAAGTAATGTTTCAATATTGCTTCGTGCGTGGTCCATTGCCAGAATGCTGGTCTACGTGGGGTGAAGCACACCAGGCATGTTCAACAATCAACATCACGAAGGCGCATTTGCAGCTTCAAGCGCAATTACGGTGACCAAGAACGAGCTAATGCCCTTCAACCACGGCGCAAAATTCCTTGCGTCGAGGAAAAGTGCATTAAAAAAATGCAAAAAAAGTTACCCGCACCCGGATTTGCACCGGGATCCTTGGCTCACACCTATACTGTTATAGGAGTCCAACGAGTTGCTATTACTCTATACGGGCTTCGTTTTTGACCGTTCGGCCACGGAGCGAGGCCTCTTGGCTGTTTGTTGGGGGAGGTGTTTGGTATTGCGGCCTATATGTTGATGTGCAGGTGTTTGCCAGTTGGTGGCGGCTGGTGGGTTGATGCAGCTGGTGATGGAGGCACGGGCGGGTTGCTGCAGGCTGCACAGGGACGGTGCGAGGAGAATCGGTCTCGGATGTGTGATAGAATCGTGGGTGAAGCATGAAAAGTCGATTTCGGTCTGTGTAAGATGATCTCGACGAGGATTTCGCTTGCTTGTTGGTCAAAGCTAGGTATCGACTTCGATATCGACTTGGAGGTGATGTTGTAAGCACAGTACAGTATACTGATGGTTTTTAAATAACAGAGAACCAGACTGTGGCCAGTTCACTGTCCATTGGGGAAGGAAGTCAAATGAAGGGCAGCGATGCGGCCAATGCATATCAGTTCGTGTAACAAGGGTTGGGGGCCGGTGGCTTTATATGGATTTGTTGCGGGCTCCGCTCGGCTCCCTGGACACCAATACGGGTCAAGCGCAAGCGAGACGCAATAGCAACGATTATTTTTTATTGGAATGAGTAATGATACGCTTTGGGTTCGCTTAGTATCTCTAGCCACAACATCCTTGACTTTGGATGGGGGTGTTCGGGCTGATGGAGTTGTCCGTTGCTGATTCCTTCGCGGCTTTGCTACCCTGAACTTGTGTTGCCAACATCACGGGCAAACTGCAACAACCTTTTCAGGACAAACAAAATCTGCGATAATGTCTATGAATCATGAAATGTATCACTTGATTGCACATCAATGGAGCAAGTAGTTGCCTCCACCTCGTTCTGGCAGACTTCTCCGCGAACTACAAATGGGCCGCCGAACAACGGGCTCACGGCGGAGCCGATGCAGAGGTAACACATGCGTCGAGGGCATATCCATTGTGGACAAACTTCTCGGCAGAGGTCGTTGAGGATGGCAAGTACTACAGGCTAAAGGATCACGATGCAGACTGAGCGGTCTGCAAAGACAGCGCACATGGAGACCAGCTGGCACGCATACTGTACTGTATCTAGTCTAACCGTTGAAGCTCTGGAAGCTGGAGCTTCTTGACTCTTGCTCAAACGTAGCCGCCGTGAATAGGCGGCAGGTGGCCAAGAGATGGTGTCAGGCTGGAGCTGGATGCGACAGCTTGCAGACAGGTCGAGGCACATCCTTGCCTATCTTGGACCTGGTCGAAATCTCGAACATGAGGTAGGATTGCCGCCACCGCGGTGGCACCTCGACAACGACTTGTACCGATTGACAATTTGACCGGCTCTCAGTGGCTCCGCGCATGGCCAGTCGCCAGTTCATCGAATCCACTCAGAGGCCGGCCCTGCACACAATCGGCCATGATTTGGGAAAAACCTCATCTGGGACCTCCACTGCGACCAGCCGAGCCTTGGCGGCGGCGGGACGTGAGGTGAGCTGCATCAAGACCAAGACCTTTCGTCGAGGCTCCACCGTGGTTGGGATGGGAGATTTTTTTTTTTCTTGTCGCCCCTCCCTCTTTGTTTTGGCGCGCGCTTTCTTTTGAGGTTAGAGGCTACAGGACCGCAGCAACC